>KL261601.1:0-13379 GCA_000699545.1 Podiceps cristatus | reverse complement strand
CAGGAATGATGCCTTCTGAAAGCACTTCTCAGCAGAAGTCCATACAGAATTCTGTGTATTAATAATGGCAATCCAAACCTATACCAACAAGCAATGCACAGTGCACCCAGAGGATCAGTAATTTCTCTACTGTTCTATCTTATGAAAAACACCTCTTACCTCAGAGATAGAAAAGTGACTTAATGACACTAATGACAAAAACCACAGGGAACAGGTTAACAGCTCAGAAGGTTCTGCTGTAGGTCTACCCCAGGCTCAGCCCCCTAAGGACAGTCACCCTATTGGTAATTAAAAAGCACAAAGGGACTAACTGAGCTCATTACAGATTTTAATAATATATGGACTTTGAACATACAAGAAATGAGAGATTTCAGGCAGCTGCCAATCCAAGCTTCATGACTTAATTTCCACCCCAGTCAAACCAGCATTGACTACGTGTCCATTTGTTTAATGGTCAATGCCCTGCCTGACACAAGTTATGGACTACACAAGTTCCTTTTCATTAGCTTGCTCTTCACTTTATATTGCAGCTTCGCAACCCTGTTCCCTTTGAAAGTATATATAAAAATCCCCCAAACCATTATTTATATTTATCAGTTCTCAGTTTATAAAACTACACACACATTACAAAAAAATAACATCACAAGTAATGACCTTGTTTGGCTGTACTGCAGATAAGAAGCTTAAAGGTCCTCAAACAGCATAACACCACCAGCAAGCACAGAAACTGACCCCTGGGCTTTCACAAGGCTACCCACATACTCAGTTGGCACCACTGAAGCTTTAGTCTCCAGACTTGGCAGCTAGCACTTAAATACTGGATGCTGCAGTTGCCAAATGATTCCAGAAAGTTCAGAAAAGAGGGATTATCAAGGCATTTCCACCACCCCCACCTGCCTTTTCAGTCCTGATTTCTATGGATGTGCCAGCTGCTTATTAGAGTAACGCAGACAGCCTGTAGCTTCTCCAATTTACCACAGCTTTACCTGGGCAGTTTCTCCCATGTCTCTCCAATCAGATTGTGAAATCTCTGGAAACTCAGATCCTTCCCTCACACACAAGTAAGAGTGGAAGTATAGCTTGTTATGTAAAAGGTTACTGGCAATTGCAAAATATAATTTAGAGGAACATTCAGGTCACGCACCACTTGTTTCCCTATATGTGCCTAATCTTTTACAAGGGCATGTGGTGACAGGACAAGGGGTAACAGATTTAAACTGAAAGAGGGGAGGGTTGGATTAGATAAAAGAAATAAATTCTTCACAATGAGGGTGGTGAGGCACTGGAACAGGCTGCCCGGAGAAGTTGTGGATGCCCCATCCCTGGAAATGTTCAAGGCCTGGGTAGATGGAGCTTTGAGCAGCCCGGTCTAGTGGAGGGTGTCCCTGCCCATGGCAGGGGGGCTGGAGCTAGATGATCTTTAAGGTCCCTTCCAACCCAAACCCTTCTATGCTCTCCCATGTCCTTGAGGCAAAGGGCTGCATCGTGGTGAAATGCCACCCCCTTCGCCAGGTGCAAGAGTAGTAAATTAGGGATAGATGATTTCCAATGCCAAAAAGGCACATTTGTCCACATGGACAATCTTGCCCTGACACTACTGTGATCCGACCTTGCTTACACATGCACTTTGCTATTCCTGCTCCTTTCCCTCACAGATCCTCAGCACTACAGCACCACACTCCCTACCAAGAGTCTTGTTCTGTGACAGCAGAGGCAGGAGGAAATGGCACACAAGAGAAGCTACAGCGTGTCTAATTTTAGCTCACCTCTATTTCTAACAGAATAATTTCAAAGGCAGCAAGAAAGTTGCACTGAGTCTACTCCCGTTAAAACCCATGACAGTTTTCCCATCAACTTCAATAGCAGGACTTTATGTTACAAAAAGCATGTCACTGAATTCAGACAAAATACACTTAAGAGAGAGAGTTGTGACAAAGGGGGTGTTTTCAACTATGCTATAGATGTACATAGTGACTTACTCAACCTCCATCCTATTTGGCAGGACTGTGAAAACCCAAAAAAATAGCGTAACAACAATGGAAAAGAAAGATAAAAGACAAGCAGGTAAACCACTCTGACTTATTGTGGTCAGTCCTCACTATAGAACTCCATTTGATCCATCTGCCTTTCCCTTATAGAAAGAAGAAGAAGAAAAAAAAAGAAAAAAAAAAAAAAAGAAGCAGCACAGCCTTTTCCATACTTTTTAACAGCAAAACACCTCTTCCTGTGCCTGTACCCAGTCCAGCACTGAGAAACCACCACATCCACACAAGAGAGGACTGAAGCTAGAAACACCCCTCCCCCCCCCACGCATGCACACACTTCTATCCCATCTCATACAAACTGGGAGCCATCATGTGACTACAGCCTGTGAGGAATCTCAAAGTCCCCACCTGCAGCCAACAAGGCTCAGGGGGCAGAAAACAAGGCTCAGGGGGCCTAGCTATGCCACAGAACTAAGAAGAGAAGCACAGGACTCACAAAGTTTTGAAGGAGTGTGATCACTATTGTTACAAACAATATGACTTTTTCTACTAAACAGCTTTCCAGCCATAAGACCTGAAAATAATTAACTAGGTATAATCTGAAGTGAAGGTAACGTCAAGCTTGAACATGCCTTAAAAACTAGAAAATGAATGTAGCCCCCAAATTATTCAAGCAATGCTGGGACAGGAGGGAAAGGAACCACAATCAACACGATAAACATAATTTAAAATGTGAATACAAAACTAAGGTTTGCTGCTGTCAGACCCTAAGGTGCCTGTGTGAATTGACACCTACAACTCATCTTTCCCATATTAAGAACACCATTAAATTGCCACTTTAAAATGGGCAGGCACTGCAGAGAGAACACAAAACACTACTGTTGAGTCAATGAAAGCCAGTGAGAATATCAAGACTTTTTAGTAAGACAAGTCTAAATTATTTAAATAGCACTTAAATAAGAATCAATGCCTCTACCATTTTATTCTTTATCCCTTTTACACTCTCATTAATGCCAGCGACTTTGCAGTCACAATAGCTTTGTGACCAAGGCCATCTACTGGTGAGTGGCATCTGCAAATTAATGGGGATTTTGTTGGCTTGAATTAATTAGTGCATGTTAAGATTTAGACACATGCATTGAAATCGTGCCAAGCAGATGTTACAGTTGAGCAGTGTCAATAACTATTAAACATGACCACAGTTTCGGATGAACAAAAAAATAAATGAAGGCTTCTGAAACTCTCACATGAACCTAAGGAAACATAATTTCACTCAGAGGAAAAGAATGTGCCACTTTGAATCTCCATCCCCAGTTCAAGCATACTCCAGACAATTTATGACCTCACTGTTCTATGTAAAACAAATCAGAAATGTCAGTGTTGCTAATAGAGATATGAATTTTATCCTAAAAATCACTACTACCAAACCTGGTAACATTGTTTTCAAGAATTACTGGGATCTGAAAGAAGTAGTTCGCAACCAAAAACTGCAAATATTTTAGATACTTATGTATGGGAATTTACAGGCTGTATACCATAATTACAATTGTACTTGTCCCCCTGACTTACGGCAACAGACACGGAAGTCGGGCAAGGAGATGGAAGGGAAAAAAGCACACCCAAATCCTTACACACCATGATTTCTAAGGTGATGTCAGAGACAAATCAGCAAAAGAATCTGGGAGCACTACCATGCTATGTCACAGAGATCCCCACATTATTCTAGTGTTCCCTGTTCAGCATCATTATTCCTAAACCATGAAGCTGTTTCTAATAAAATGCTTCCTTTAGCTCTTTTTTTAAAAATTCTGTAACACTTAAATTAGTATTATGATTTTTAGAGTAAGGTGTTTGAACGGCAGCACTGGAAATCTCCAAATTACAAGACAGTATTCTCCTTCATCTTTGTCTTAGATCAAGATGAAACAAACTTAACCCTTTACTTATCCTTTTACCCATGAGAATTTAGGACAACCTTTATAGTATATAGAAATGCATTCACTAGCTTGAAGATACTAAACACATTTCTTATCTTAGATAATAGGAGGTTTGGGTAGATATTTTTGGCTGGCCACGTAGAAACCAGAAGTTCCTGTTTTGCCTGAACACATGACATGGAATAAAAGTACTTCCATAAGAGAAAATGTGGATGCCATATGATGACTAACGCCCTTCACTGACATTCACTTCAGTCTGATTAATTGCTATAATGATCAGATTTATGACAGAATTTATGGATGGCAGGTAAAATGGAGTCAAAGCTTCCTGTAAACTTTAATATCCTCTTCTTTGAGAGTTTGGGGTTGTTGGGGTTTTTTTTGAGGGGAGTGGTGGAGTTTTTTTCTGAAGCCAATATTAGACTGTAAATCCAGTTCAATTACACCCGTTTTATTCACTGTGGAAAAAACCCCCCATTTTCCAATGCAGCATGCTTAGTAATTTATGTGGCTTCCTTTTTATTTATGGTACAATAAGGCCATCGATAGTTCTGTACTTGATGGAGGTTTGTGGTCTCCAGGGTACTTTTTAAAATGAAGATTAGGGGGTGAAAAACCCCAAACATCCAACAGCCACCCCCCAACCCACAAGACAAACACAACTTTGAAAGAATTAAACAGTGCATGTAAATTTCCAGTGACCTTTTTTTTTTCAGCAAAACTGTTATCATCAATTTGAAGCATGTTCATATAAAGTCACAATTTTATAGTGAATGAAACAAAAACCAATTTTTTCATCATCAGTCATACAGAAGGGTCTATTCTGCATTTGCTTCAAAAAATGGAGCACTCACTAGTAAAAGGGCAATCCCTCATCAGTCATGAGAGACTCATTTTGATATCACAGAATCATAGAATACGTGGGGTTGGAAGGGACATCCAAAGCCCATCTAGTCCAACCCCCCTGCAGTGAGCAGGGCCATCTGCAACTAGATCAGGTTGCTCAGAGCCCCGTCCAGCCTGACCTTGAATGTTTCCAGGGATGGGGCTTCTACCACCTCTCTGGGCAACATGCGCCAGTGCTTCACCAACCTCATCATGAAAAATTTCTTCCGTATATCTAGTCTGTATCTCCCCTCTTCTAGTTTAAAACCATTACCCCATCACAGCAGCCCCTGCTAAAATCTTTTTTCCTCCAGCTTTCTTATAGGCCCCCTTTAAGTATTAAAAGGCCGCAATAAGATCTCCCCGGAGCCTTCCCTCCTCTCAAATTAAAAATTAAGGTACAACAGCATTTCTAGATAGACCTCTATTACTTTGTGAAAGCAGACACTCTTGAATATAAAGGTGGCTTCACTGGCTTTTGTCTTCTTTTACTCCATAATAATGACTTCCTTTAGAAATGCAGCTGCACGCTTCGCCAGTGTTGGGCTTGTTTCTCCTGTTACTATGTTAAATGTGGCTGATTGCAGCTTCTTGCCGCACATCATTCAGTGGCCAAACTGGACATGCTACCATTTAGTATCACACCAGCAAATGGCCCACAGAATAATAAACATATTTTGGTTTGCCTCAAACTTTTCCGAATGTATACAAAATGGCTATACTTAATTTTAAATATAGAATTTTGTTTCTCCCCTGAAGACAAGGCACTCTGTCATCACTGAACTTTGTCCAGGGGACAAATCACAAATTCTCCATTATAATGCCAGGCTGCTGCTGCTAAGGTAGAACAAAATGCCATAATTATTTTTCCAAGATTTGACATAAAAACTTGTTGATAAGCTTTAAACATTTTTCTCATTAAATCACTACATCAAAAGAGCTGAACTATGGAAAATTTAATTTATACTTTTCAAATCACAACTACTGTGAATCACAGTAATTATACTTATTTTACACTTTCAAAACACTGCACGAATCTCTACAACATGCCTGGGTAGAAAGTTAGTTTTATCTTTAAAGTTGAGATAGGGGATAAAAAAATACTGTTATGATGATCTCTTCTTGATCTCCACATAAAAATCTCAAGCTACTTACACCAAAGATCTCATGTTCCAGAACAGATAATCAGAGGACTGGGAAATTGTTAAGTTGAAACACCTAATTTTAATCATTTGCTCATTTCTTCAACAAGCATTTCAAACAGAGGGCTTCATTTAGCTTCACTGCCAGTTCCTCTTTTAAATTCATGGTTTCCCTGATTTTTCTTCATAAACCTCTAAACTTGGAATTCCCTATATGTTATTGAATTGAAAGGGATGTTGTTTTTATTCTTCAAAATATATATATATCTTTGATCCATTTTCCCAGTGCAAAGTGGCAAGTTTTTTCTACCCCAATCCTGTACCAAATGCTGATAATGGCTCTAACTTTCTTAATCTCAAATATATTCAAAAATAATATTACCTCAAAATGAACTGCTGAGGCTAGACAATCTAAGATGTCCATCTACCTCTATTTCACCTTGCATATTATTCAGTTACATATTGTACAATCCCTAGGGAAAAAAGAAACATAGGAAAATAACTCAGAAGGGCCACCAGCCACAAAAGTGTTGTATCTTCTAGTATCATCTCTTCTCACATGTGAGAAGTTGACATACCCGTAATACTGGCCTGCATGAAGCTGGGCTGTGTAAATGCCTTGGATGAGCATTAGTATCAATTAAACTTGTACTAGCCTGTTCCAGGGAAAAGGCTTTATTGTAACGCTGCAGCATAGTGTTTTGGGAAATCAAACATACAAAATTCATCCTTCTTTTGAAGGAGAAGGCAGTAAGAGAAAAAATAGACCAAAAAAGCCTGATATTTCTTACATCAGAACATTTACAATGGTACATAAAAAGACTGTAAAAGGCATTTATTCTAATAGCCTTGGATGTTCAATCCGTGTAATTGTCCAATCTGGTTTTGCTCCTTCTGTAAATTCCCTTTGGAACCTGGAAAAGGAGAGACAGTAAGTGAAGAGCTGTTAAAATTTACTTGATCCTTCAAGAGCTACTAATACCAACAAGAAATCATGAAGAAATACTTTACTTCAAAGTTATTCCTGTAAAAGCCCCTTAGACTCCGATGCTTATGCCCCAAAATGGAAGATCAAAATTAGCAAGAAACAAAGTACACTGACTTCAGAGTGTTTTGGTTCAGAACCCACAGACAGGATCAACCAGCAACAGCAAAGACCCTGATGTCAAGAAAGCACTCACTTTTCATAGCAGTAACTATGAATATAGCCTTGTGGCAGATCTTCACCTCTAAATAACGGGTTTCATTTAACGGGATGGTAACTGCATTGTAAAGGGAAATCACATGCACCCATTCTACCTGAAAATTTTCATTTTCACTGAACTATACTTTAAAAAGTAATATATTTTCAGAAAGAAATATATTTACATCAAAGATCAAGCTAACAGTAGTACTGAATCTCCCTGAAAGAAAATTCCACAGCTGTTGATAGGAAAATGAAAACAACCACCCCTGTTTTCAAAGGGTCTTCCTCTTCCTTTTGTAGTCTGCAATGCCTTCCTCCCTGAGCATGTCAGTTTTGACTGCTTGCCATCTAAAGTAAGTCTGAGCTTTAAGCTGAACATTCATGCACATTGTGGACAAGCGCAGCATAACCTCATTGCTCTGCAAGGACATGTAAATGCACTCCTGGAAACTGTCTTCTCCAGACACCCAAATACTTCACACTAGGCTGCCAAGGCCTGTAGTATCTTTGCCCATTTGAGTTTAGGTTAGCACTATAAATAGCAGAAGGAACGTGTACCTACAAAGATCTCTCTGCTGGGGATTAGGAAGATATGTGGGGCTTTAAGGGGAGGCTCTTGAGGTTAACAGAGCCTCAGAAACCTCCAACTCTAAGGAAGATGCTGAATTCAGCTAAGGGATGGATCCACAAAAATCCATCCAGGTGTCCTCAGAGAGCTTCCTTTGTTTCAGATCTCCTCCTCAACTAGACCCCACAGTCTCTCCATTTCAAATGTGGGTGTAGAAGTCATTAATTATGTTGCATTTCTCACACAAAAATCCTCACTTCTCCCAACTTCTGAGAATATTATTTTTGGTACATTTTGCCAACTGTGCAGATATTTCTGCACTTCTCCGACATCAGTATACTAACACAGACATTATTTGCAGGCACTCCTATGAAAATCCATCTACTTAACGTGTGCTTTGAGGGCTTGGATCAGAGTGGCATGAATTATTCGAACACCGGGCGATGCCTGCTTTCTTCTGCCCTTCTGCAGGAAGCATTTGGCTAAATAATTTCCTCTTTCATGAGCTACTGTTTTAGCTAATTGCAGTTCTGACCTTTGTGCAGGAAGTGACAAGTCAACAGCACCACACTTCACTGCGTGGCTTGACTGCATTGCTGTTAGCTGTGCTACAAAAAATGGGAAACAAGAACTGATATTGGCTTATTTCCTGAAAGCTGCAGGAACAGTATAGGAAAGGATCTGAAACCTGATTCAATGCTCCAACCATTGCTCTTCCTGATAGAGAAAGAGTTCCCATTAAAGTCAACTCAGAAGCAAAGTATGACTTTAAGTAATGACTTTAAGGGGTATTTAAAAAATTTGACCCTAGAATCAAAACTGGACAGCTGGATGAGAACTAACTTAGATTAGAATCAAGGTACAAAACATATTGAGTTCTGCACTGGCACAGTGTGAATGCTTTCAGTTCCCAAACTACTTTTCACACAGCTAGTCCACGTGGAGGAAAAAAAGGGACAAGTAAACTTACTCATAGTTTGCTGTTAAAAGATGTTTTTTTTCTTTTGTGCTTTCATCTCCAAACACGATCTGGAAAACTTTGGTTTCACCTGGTACTTCATCAGGTAGGTTAGCACCATTCAGATACCAGAAACGCACCAGGATACTAACAAACTTTCTTCCTGTTGGAAATAAAGCATAAGGTAGATCTCATATTTCTCATTAGTCAAATACTCCTATTAGCCACCTAGCATGTGTTCTAGTGAGACCCTGGAGGAGCAGCTGACTTCAGCTATAAAGAATGCATGATAGAATAATGAACGATAAAGCTATTTAAAGCCATATTCACGCTGTTTAACAGCAATAAAGACACTCTGTGGAAAGGTATGTATTTTATTCATGAGTGTTGTGTGACATTGTACACAATCAAACCATGTGAAAAAAAAATCTGGTTACCACAAGGTCCAAAGACAACTTCTGATGCTACAAAAGTATGTAGTGTAGTTGAAACTCGGGAGCAATCTAAGAGGAAAAAAAAAAAAATCCCTATATCCCAAAACAGGATAAAAGTTCACCAGGTCTGACAATTTGAAATGCTTGTTGGAAGACCCATGGTTAGACTACAAACCATCTCAACTGTGTCTAATAGTGAACTAAGCACATACTGCTGGCATTTAATCAAAAGAAAAACTTGTTTGAGGTCATCACTAGCTTAAAAAAGAAAAAAAAAAATCAAGAAGCCCTAGAACAAAGTATATTCCATGAAAATGAAATAAATGTTGCTATCTATTCTATTATCTAGCCTTCACTATTCTTCTTGGAAGATACATTTTCATTGCTGAAGGCAACAGCTTTCTGCATATAGTAGAATAATTGGTTTTGAGTGGTTTGAGATTGCTAAGGACTAATACTGTAAAAATCTGAAATTATAAAGGAAGAAGAATGACCAAAATCTAAACAGAAGTCAAAACAGTACCATGGCTTATTAAGAGTAAAGTCTGTTTCTGGTTTAAAAGGAAATCCAGGAATTATATATAGATGAACTATAAAGAGAAAAACAAGGAATGAGAAGCAATACTCAAACCCACATCTGTAAGGAGAATGCCTGCTTATTAGCAAAACCAAGAAATAAGACTGCCCATTGCTGAAACGTTTTAGAATTCTAAACATACCATCATCATCATAGTAAATGCGAACATCTCCTTCTGTTGTGTACATGATTGCATCAATGTCAGCTGCTAAAGCATCCCTGTGGTTGTCAGGGAGCAAAGAAATCTTTTCCTTCAGCACCTGAAGTACCTAAATTCAGAAAAACTGTCACTTAGTTTTTCATTAAGAAATTGAAATAACGATCTTTCCTACTGTAGTTAATAAAATTAGCTATAGTGCTAAAACATTTGTATAACTTATACAACAGCAGAAGTGAAAAAGCACTGGGCAGTTTGGGCACTCCCAAACCCTAATTCAACAATATTAAAGAAGATCCATTTACTGCACAAACCAATGAAAACCAAGTATTTTAAAAAATGTTTAGAAAAGGTACTGTCAAAACCGAGGTTGCAAAAAAAGGCATGTAAGCCCAGAAAATACCAGTTAATCTTGCTTCCACAATCATACTTACACTCTTCCTTCTCACTGCAGATTTCTTGCTATGTGTATATTCCTTAGCTTTTGATTCAATTATTTCTTAGTTACCTTTCACAAACTTCTTTGAAAATCACTTCCATTACCACTAAGTTTATCTTTGCCGTTTTGTGATTTAAAGTTTTTCTAATGGGAATGTCAAACACTTGCAAATCAGAAAAGACTGAAAAATCATTGCTCTGGGACTGAAGTTCCATACTTCATTCACATCTGTAGTATGTGAGTGTCCTAAGACCTACACAGCTGGGCTAAGTAGGAAAAGGGTGTGGTGTACAAACTGAACAAAGGCATCACCTTGAACACCACATGAGAAACACGTCACAAGGAAGGATGAAGCTGTACAGCACTTATTTTTAACTCATACTCAGTTTTTAGCCTAACTTGAATTGCCATTTTTGAATAACAAACAAATCCAGAGGTCACATGGAAGCAAGAGGTGATCTTCACTAGAACACCTTCGTTTCTACTACATACACCGTGGTTCCTACAGGTATAAAATTCACTGGCCAAAGCAACAACAAAGGAGTGTGGTATCAGAGCCTCATCTGCTACATGCTCCAGTTACATGAGGTCTCTGGATCAATGTTAACCCGATCACTTGAAGAATTTAAGATGATCAGAGGAAGAGGAGAGGCTCTTTCAAGACAACTTTAAGAAACAAACTCACATTTTATTGCTATCTCTGCTCAGAGAGAAGAGGCAAGATTGTCCAGTGGGGGTGCACTAGAACAGCACCAAAATTTTTGCTGCAAAGGCATGGGTGGCAATAGGGCAGGCCAAGCTGACATCCAGCAACAAGGCAGACATAGACCTGAAGTATTTCCTCCACTTGACTCTGATGCATCTGCTACCTCCGTCCCCTGGGAAGGCCAAGACAACTTCAGCAATTAAAAAAAAAAAAAAATCATAAAAACACAGAACACACAGCACCAATGTTTAGCTAGGCAGGTCAGCCATATCCCCGAGACTATGAGACAAGACTGAGGCCTTCCAGCCAAAACCAGTAATTGGCTGTATGATCTGCTTGGGGGTGGGAATGTATTAGCACAGCAGGGATGAGCACAAACTAGTTCCTTTCTTCATCTGAATTCCGGTGCACAGATCAAAAGCGTCAGCTATCTGCCTGTACCAACAGAGGTATGCAATTCCACCTGCCATCCAGAACCCACTGCCTTTCAATTCTTTCTGGTACACCAGCAGTCTTTTTGGTAATCGGTTCTTATGCTCAATGGCAAGAATATTTGTTTTTCTTAAACACAATAACTTTACATTAAGTTTCATGCCTTGAAATTAAACATTAAAAAGTTGCAGTACAAACAATTGCCCTGTTCTGCATTATGCTGTTTTTTCCAAATTAAACCCAACTGGCAGTATTTGTAGATAATGACAGGCTGAATGCATGTTACTTCATAAAGGAAAATTGACTACTAGATCAAGAGACAGAAAGCATTTACCTCTGCTGATACAAGTTCTTCCAGCAGGTCAAGTTTACGCTGAGACAGGAGCTTTGAAACAACAGAAAAGGCCTACCGAAAAAAAAAAGAGAGAGAAATACATGAACAAATAACACTAGGTTGGCTTATTTGTCAGACAAATCCATCATTATGTGACAAGCTACCCAAATATTCCATGATTTAAGATTTCAATGCTTGCAGAATATATCACCATTGAAACGGAAACCCTCCAGCATTAAAAAGTGATTCCATGAACTGATAAAAACATAAGGTTTCTTTTCAGTCTCTCATTTAAAGCATCAAACCTTTTGACAACTGGCAAGTCAATGCATAGCTTACCAAAAAAAAAAAAAAAAAAAGGCGTTACAGTAATTTATGCCTATGTCTTTCCCTGGAAATATTTTGTTCCCCTGCCCCTGTTTCAGTCCAAACAGAAGATCCAGTTTACAAAATTTCTTTATAAATCTGGTTTAGTCTCTAAACTTCAAGAAACCCAACTCCCCTTTTCTCTTCAACTTTGCAAGTATAGTTACATAAAATAATGCCTCTGCATATTCAAATAGTGTACTCGTGAAATGCTGACAGTGTTCAGGGCTCTACAGCAAGTAAAACCACACCAATAAAAAAAAAAAGGCCAAAGAAACAATCAACAACCAAAACCCAAACCAAACAAACCAGGGCAAGGTAAAACAGGTGGTTCTGCACACACAGCAACGAATACTGTGCAGGGCTTTTTGCCTCTCTTGAACTGATCTTAAGCATCTTAACATTCTGTCCTCTACTACCCAGTGTGTTGTATTGAGCTGGTGCTTTGTTTGATTTTTTAAATTAAATACAATAACTGAAGTTTCACTGCAAGGTACCTCTGTAATTTTTACATGATTAGCTTTGAGATCACAGCCTGGAGAAGAGAAGGCTGCGGGGAGACCTGATTGCAGCCTTCCAGTACATAAAGGGGGCCTATAGGAAAAAGGGGGAGAATCTGTTCAGTAGGGACAATGGTGATAGGACAAGGGGTAATGGTTGCAAGCTGAAACAGGGTAGGTTTAGATTAGATGTAAGGAAGAAATTCTTTACAATGAGGGTGGTGAAGCACTGGAACGGGTTGCCCAGAGAGGTGGTGGATGCCCCAGCCCTGGAAACATTCAAGCCCAGGTTGGACGGGGCTCTGAGCAACCTGGTCTAGGTAATGGTGTCCCTGCTCACTGCAGGGGGGTTGGACTAGATGACCCATAGCAGTCCCTTCCAACCCAAAACATTCTATGATTCTATGATCACTACTTCTTTGACACATTCTGGACAAAGCCTATTAGGTTCATAAATCTGGAGAAACAAATATACATGCCAACTCTATGCTTGCCTAAGCTTTGTCATTATAGGAAAGCCAGCTGAGAGAACACACATTTCCTCTAAAAGTCTCTAAGACATCTGCAAGCACCTTTCTTCATAGTACTGTGTGGGATGGATGCAACAGCCTACTTCCGACCTGGGAAAAGCACACCTCCAACCGTTCTCACCTCCTCCAGAAGTGAGGTACTTGGAGCCAGAAGTGGGGAAACTCCATGTTTCACACAGGAGAGAACACAGACGCTACGATGGCTGAGTGTGAAACGAAACCCGGGCAGCGACAGCCGTTCGG
>KL261598.1:17255-30248 GCA_000699545.1 Podiceps cristatus | reverse complement strand
GGCCAAGGCGGGCCCGGCGCCCCCCACCCCTCTCTCCCGCGGTGGCTCGGGCCCCGCTGCCTTCGGCCGCGGCTGTGCGGGTGGGCGTCGCTGAGGAAGCGTCTCTCTCCCTGCAGCTGAACCCGGATGTGAACGTTTTCCAGCGCAAGTTCGTGAATGAAGTCCGGAGGTGCGAAGAAATGGACCGAAAGCTAAGTACGTTTCTGCTATGGCTCTAACTCTGGAGCTTTTGCAGAAAAGATCAACGCAGGTGAAACCTGCAGGGCAGCTTAGGAAACAGAGTGCTGTCTGGAGGCGCGGAGGCCGCCTCTCTTCTGTGTAGGGCCTGTCAGGCGGCTCCAGGGACTCGCGTCCCGCTTGAGAGGTAATTTTAACCAAATAAGAGGGTCTTGGAATGGAGGTGAAAGAATTCACGGCTGCTAATCAGGCCAGGTGGAGGTTACAGTGACTGTTTGACATTGAAGTATCTTTTTAACTAACAGTAACAATGCTGTCTCTCCAGGGTTTGTGGAAAAGGAGATTAAAAAAGCAAATATTCCTATCATGGACACTGGTGAAAACCCGGAGGTGCCTTTTCCACGTGACATGATTGACTTGGAGGTAATGATGTGTGTTAAGACTCAGGTGGTCTTTGGCTCTAGATGGGAACGGGGGAAATGAGCTTCATTGGTAGATGGCCGTTGTTTGTTGTTGCAGGTGTGCGTTATCCGTAGTCCCCAGCTGTCCCTTGAAATGGCAGCTCACGTCAGTCTGACTTTGATTCACGAGTCTTGTTTTGCTTGTGCACTTGTCCAAGTACAGTTATAAGTGAAAGTACTTCAATGGAACTTTACCCATTTAAATGAGTCAAAAACTGCAGGAACTGCATGGTTTATGGTGGATCTGTCTTCAAGTTTATAAGGGTTTTCAATGACTTGAAGACGACTATATAAATCCAGTCTATAAAAGGCTGGTTGAGTATGAAAACTTTCAAGTTGCCTGAAGAGACTGTCACAAATCTGGGTCTGTGTGCCATAGCAGACTGGAGACGCAGCTGCAATTGTCTGCAAATGACATGGGAATGTAAAGCATCTTGCCTGCTTTCTTGTTTTAAAAGTCTTAATTTATTTACAGAATTACTTGTTTACAGAATTAAATCCTTTTTCTTTCTTCTCCTTTCCCATCTTGCAGGCAAACTTTGAGAAAATTGAAAATGAGCTTAAAGAAATCAACACAAACCAGGAAGCTCTGAAGAGAAATTTCTTGGAGCTGACAGAGTTAAAATTTATACTTCGTAAAACTCAGCAGTTTTTTGATGAGGTCAGAATACTGGGGAGGGGGTGTTAACACTTGGGGAGCTGGTTATTCTCCTACAAATTACCATTTTTATTCTCAAATATATTTAGTTGCTGTTTTGGACAGCGGGGTCATTTTTCTGCTTTGTTTAAGAAAACTTCTCAAATTATTTTCCATTTTTCATGCAGTGCATATAGCTATCCGTAATTTACCTCCTAGGATGTTGGTTTGGTATTTTTTTTTTTTTAGTTAAGTAATGGTTTGTCTAAAAATTGTGTGAAATAATGAAGATGTTTTTAAAGCATATCAACAGACCAAAAATTTGTCTCTCCAGTGAATACTTTCTTCAGTGGGTAAGAGTTTCTTTGGTGTGTACACAAATAAACGGTCACGCCTCACTTACACAGAGGAATTGCAGTCAAGCTTAATTTCTCTTCAGCCTTTGAAACGTTATATGGAGATTACTTGTTAGGGTCATAATACAAAGTCCACTGAAGTAATAGATTATTTATTTATTTATTTGAGCCTTTGATCAAACCCTAAGGTTTTCAGAGGTAAGTTTTGGAGCAAAGCTGCCATTGAAAGTCTTCAGCATTTTGCCTGACACCAGCTAGGCCAGAAACTGGCAACTCTTTCACTGGACCTAAGCAGAGCTGCTTTGATGTCTTTCATGATACAGACATAAAGCCTGCATGGGAGATGATGTTACCCTTCATTGTAAAGCTTAAGTATCTCGAAGTCTAGGGAGTTCTCTCAAAGAGCTCCTGTATGGTTTTTAGAATGGTAAGGACATGGTTTTTGCTGAGTTCATGTCCCGTTTTCTCTAATCCAAGTATTTGATGAAAGAGTTCTTAAGAGATATGGCTTCTGGCATTTACAAGGGTTGTGATCAAGTAGAGCTGGGCTCCTGTAGACTTTAGACCGTATATCTAATGGTTTGGTTTTGGGGGTTTTTTTGGCACAGGATGCTGCCTCTTCAGGCATTAAGGTTGTGCCTGTGCCAAGACAAGTCTCAGTCTCTGCTGACGTATACTGCTGATAGTGTGATCGGTTGGTTGGTTGTGGGGTTGGTTTCAGTACAAAAAACCTTCGTCTTCGAGTGTTGAATGTTCACGTGTCTCCTTGGACAGGGAGCATTAACCTGATAATCTGTTAGCTGTGTTAAGGTGCCACTGCCTGCAGTTCTGAGTATTGAGTAAAACCAATTGCAGCTAGTGCTGTGCGCTTTTTTTATTAATTACTGTCCTCTCTGGTGAGAGCTGCGTACTGCCTTTCTTCAAGTACAGTATGATCATACTAAGCTTAAAGATCAAAACCAGTTTCTAAACAGTCTACATCAGGTCACCCACAAAGGGGAACTCATGTCAGACGTAAACAAACTGACCACAGAAAGTTTAGATACGTTCCTGCTCCTGTTTGATAACTGTTTTCTGTAATAATAAAACAAAATGTGAGAAATAAAATGTGCTGCTGTATGTAAAAGCAAACTGAACAGCTTGTGTGCGAAGTTTAGTAAAACGTGTTGAAAATTTAGAACCGTTTCAGTTCACACGGTAAACAGCGAACAGCTGCGCATGAGAGATCCTGACTAGTCCAGGACTTTTGAGCCTTGTGCAGTCTACTTACCCTGAAATAGTGAATGCTTCATTTCTTCATGCTGTCATTTGCACAATACCTTCAACACTTGAAGACTTCAATAACTTGTAATTAAGATTGTTATTCATAGTAATAAGTTGCACAAGAAATGGCTTGCTATCCAAAGTACTTTGTACTTGCATTTGCTCTGCTCTCTGGAGTCTCTGCACTGGGGGAGGGAGGGAGGTGAAATTTTTTCCCCACTTCTTATGGCCATTCCAGTTCAAGTAGCCATTTCTTGTTTCAACGTACCATGTTGATGATTATGCTCCTTTTCTCAGTCTTCTTGTCTTTGCTTATGAAGAACAGTAAGAGCTGGAGAGATTTCTCTGAAAGTTTTGCCTAGAGTGTGAGCGTAAAAGAAGACTGGAAAAGTAATGGTTAATGGCATGCAGTCCCCTGTCTCTCTTTCCTCTATCTCTTCCTGCCATCTGCTTTTTTCTGTTTGTTTTGCATCTGTCACTTCTGTCTGGGCTCTGGGTTAATGAGTTAGACGGGGAGATAAATCCCATTTAGTTCTTGTGAAAGCTGATTTTCGTTCTGTTCATGAACTGGAAGGGGCTTGCATTGTATGGCATTGTGTGTAGCCGTCGGAGCCAGGAGGGAGCAGAACTGTAATCAAGAGCAGAGAAAAGTAACCTTTTTCAGGCTTGACATTAAAGGTCTGGGTGAACAATAAGCAATTTAAAAATGTTTAATAATGAAAGGTGCTCATTCTGATTACTGGCATGCAAATGCTTGGGTTTTTCCAATCCTGAACAACCTAATGTAGTAAAAAATACCTCAAGATAACAACAATATTTCACTTGCTGCTGGTGAAAACTCTCATTCAAAGTAAGTTCGGAGTGTTGTTTTTCTGAATTGTAGCCGTATACAGCTCTTTCATTTCCACGTAGTCTCTCAATCTTTTATTTTTGTTAAATCTTGTAACACTGCTTGAGAGATCCTTCCAGAACCGGAGCTGATGTTGCTGTTTCCTTTCTAGAAAGGGTGTGATCATCAAATCGAAGTGGTTGAGAGATGAATTTAAAGAACATAGGGTTTTGTTACGTCAATAATCCTTGTGTAAGAAAGTTCTTGTTTAGTAAAACTGGTCTAATCCAAATTTATTCTAAGCTGCTTTGTTTTGTAATTTCAACCCCTCTAAGCAGGACTTGTCTTTGTTTTATACAATGTCCTGAATAAAGGACATGTAGCCCCAAAAGGATCAGAGGTAACATTAAATATTTATAAGAATTACTCTCAAGTGAGGCAGATCCAAAGTTTTCACGTGTGCTATCCACCTTTTTTTTTGTGTTTCATATGCTTAAATGTGGTGCACAAACATTATCACAGAGTATCTTGTTTACTGATAAATACAATACAAGCCTGTTCAAGCCTCTTTTTTTTTTTTTTCTTTTTTTCTTCCAACAACCTGAAATCTAGATATCAAATAATCATTGGTATGTTGGGTCTGTACGTTTTTGTTTGGGGTACCAAATATTCTTATTTTGGTTGTGTTCTCTATGAAGCAAAATTTTCATTCAGTTTTTGATGTTGCAACAAGTTGCCTTAAAGTTTAGAGGATCAGGAATTCTTCATGTTGGCTTTCAAAACTAATTTAAGTCTCCCTTACTTCCGTAACATCTGTAAGCTAAAGCAAGCGTGTGTACAAGCAGTTGAGCTGCATTTGATGTCAGCCTTGCAAAAACTTTTCTTGTATGTGGTAAATACTTTGCATTTACATGCAAGTAAAATGTAGGGGGTTTGCTAAAATTCTGATGCAACGATTGCTCAAATAGAGAAACTATGGCTGAGTCATTCAACTTGCTGTATACTTTTGCAAGGCTGCTATGTCTGTGTGCATGTGTTTACGTGTTCTAGGGTCAAACTCTACCTGCAAGTTCCCTTGATAGCTCTGCGGAGAAGGCCTCCTGTATACCACAGAGGGTAGAATTTGGCCCTCTGTGCTGAGGAACTGTAATTTTTGTCATTTCGTTATATAAGCTGCAGAGGTAGAAACACTTGTGACATGGGGTTGAACAAAGTAATGAGATGATGCGTGAGAGGATGGGATTTGAGCATCCTTCCTGACTTCAATTGCTGATGCTTACAAGCTATTTTCCCAAGAATTTTAGCCTGCAAATTAGTTGCAATGAAGGACAGTATAAACTGTGTCCTATTTTAATGCCTGACTAGTCAAAAAATGAGCAACATCATAAGGCTGCCCTAAGCCATGCATCTTATGTGTCTGGCAGTAATACATGTAGTGAATAAGGATAAATATCTTGAGAAATGAACAGATTTAATCAGTAAGCATGTTCTTAAGCTGGAAGTATTATGTGTTTTTCTTGGAGGGAGAACTTTGTAAAGCCAGTAAAGAAAATTGCCATCCAGTACTTCCAGGTTTTATTACTGATTCTGACCCTGTATCTACACTGATGCGGCAAGTAACGTGGAATCAATCAAACTATCGTCACCTAATTCCGAAATGAATGAGGTGTCGCCTGTGCTTTGGAGCACGGCAGAAGGCTGACACGTATAGGATACGCAGGCCTTGCCTAACTGGTGGGTTACAGCCCCGTGAAGCTGCAAGCTGCCCTAAGGTCCGTTAAACTGTCTGTGGAAGACTTACCTGAGCATCCTTCTTCCTGCTGCGTAGAACAGGACTCAGAGGCTCCTTTACTTGCAAGTACAGTTTCTCAGGCACCTCTCAGTAAATGCCTTTTCCATCTTTATTAATAGGCAGAAAAGGCACAAGTAGTGCAAGAGAGAATCAGCATCTACTTTCACTTTTTCTTCGTTTAAAGATCTAGGAGAAGATGAGAGTAAGATGTGTCACTCTGTGTCATTAAAAATGGTTCTTGGGAACATCCCTTGTATTTAAAACTTGATAATTTTTTTGAGTTCTGCCTTTCTTCAGACTTATATATCCCACAGCCCCTTTGTTCTGTTGCAGCAATTTTCAGCCCTTTCTTGTAAGGAAGCTTTGCTGAGCCATTCCACCTTTCCTCTTGTTTTTCTCCTTTCTTGTGTGATTCTTGCTGTCTTTTCTATCATCAAGTTCCTCTTTCTGCTGTCTTATGTTCATAATTTTTTTCCTTTTTTTTTTTTTTTTTTTGTGTTGTTGTTGTTGTCTCCCCAAACTATCTCCTGGTTCCTCGTTCCCTGCATGCCACTAACTAGTTTCATTAGATATTGATTTGTGAATTCAGGCTGAATTGCATCATCAGCAGATGGCGGATCCAGACCTGTTGGAGGAATCCTCTTCACTCCTGGAACCAAGTGAGATAGGAAGAGGTGCCCCACTACGACTCGGGTAATGGCAATTTGTGCTCTGTTCTGTCCTGGGTTAGGGTTGCTGGTTTCACATTCAGCCTGTGGAGTCCGCAGGGATTTGAGCAGTTGTGGAACTTTCTAGGCTGGTACATCAAGCAGATGAAGGCTGATACAAAACTAGTTGTTAGTCTCTGGTTTTGTCCTGTGTACATTAACTTCCCAGCTCATGCTTGATGCGTTTCTCTCTGCACAAAAAATTATACTAGTTTATTCCTTGTAAATATGTTCTGGTTGCTTTTTCAGACATTCTGAGCCCTCACAGATTTGTTGAAACTAGTAACTACTATGGGCACATAATACTCTGAAAAAACGTATAGTACTGTTATCCTCTTTATTAGCTGCTTCCAGGCTGTCTTTGTATCCGTGTAATTCTTTATCTGGACGTAGGGGTTTGAACCAGTGAGGTCGTCTCAGCACGTGCCTAGAACATAGTCAATGGTAGCCGTCACTGCTATAATCCTTGCCATGTAGTGTGCCAGGAACCTATTGAAGACTAGCAGGCACAGAAACTGTATGTCTAAATGCATTTGTTTCTCCTTTAACCAGTGTATTTTCTGGGGTTTGTTTTGGTTTGTTTTTTTTGTTTGGTTTGGTTTCGGGTGTTTGGTTTTTTTGTGTGGTGTTTGTTTGTTATTAATAGATTATTTCATTCTGCTAGAAGGCAGAGCTTGTGCTGTAGTGCAGGTTTTTTTTGTTGTGTTTTTATCTCTGTATGCAGAGGACCTTCCATTTTGCTTAATGAATTAATTTCAAAATAAGATTTTTGTAGCTTTCAATCTGATGCTAAACTCCAGTTGCCATCAGTGTTTTGGGTGTTAGGCTATGTATTCTTCTAGCTGCAGAACGTAGGTTTGTGCTGTCCCCTTTACAGGTTTGTGGCTGGTGTGATCAACCGTGAGCGAATCCCCATGTTTGAGCGCATGCTGTGGCGAGTGTGCCGAGGGAATGTATTTCTGCGTCAAGCAGAAATTGAAAACCCCCTGGAGGATCCTGTAACGGTAAAGGGAACTATTGATTACAGCAGCAGAAGCCTCAGATGTGTGAAAGGAGTTGCTTATAGATCTAAGTCTCTTCCTCAATGAGTTCCATTCAGGCAAACGTTTGTGTTGCGTCTTTTCACAGTACCTACTTGCAGTCTCTGAGGCTTTAGTGGCAAATATTTTCCTGTTCTTAATAAAACAAAAATAGCAGAATGGATAGTGAATACTGTTGAAAGAGGAAAAACCACTCAAAATTTGGACTGCATCAGGGTATAGTTGCTTCTCTGGCACAAACTACAAGTGCAGCTCCTCTGTACAGCTCTGAATAAGTAGTAATCCTCCTTGAAAGGTGATCTTTTGGACTCTAGCGGTGTATAATATCTGTAGCTCATTTACTCTGAATTTGTACCTTTCGTTTTCCCTTAACTTGCTAACCAATAATTCAAAGCATCCACCTGAGAACTGTTGGCTTTATTACAAATATAAACGTGTGTCCTCTTTGCTCAAATCAATGGAAAATGCTCAGACTTTGGGAACTCTTGCTCTTAACCAGTAAAAAGGAAAGCTGTATCTAGGCTGCGCTGGAACAAAGATGGAAGAGTTGAAAGCCAGTAACTGCCTCTTTGTTTCTCATGTAAGGCTGACTTGTTCTCTTGTCCCACCAACTGCTGGTAGTTGACCTGTGAATTATCTGTCTGCTAGGAGAGACTTTGTTCTTATTGTGCAACACTTCCTTAAATTGAGGTTACACCTAATGTAATTATTCTTGAAACATTACTTTAAAATTTCCTAAGTAAGGTAGAACAATAACTTGTCAACAAATGCAGGAAGGGGGACCTGGCTACCAAGATGAAAACAGCTGTACAAAGAATGTGCCATTGGCCTCCCTGGAGAATCAAAGTTGTTAAGCTCCGTTTCATCTTATTTTCATTCACTCTTTAGCTTATTGCTTAATTCTGTAGGTGAGCTGACTGCAGTAAGTGCTGATAAATACTTCATTGCATCTCTGTTCTTTTGGAGACCTTCCCAGGTTTTCCTGTTTATTGTATCACAGAGAATACATAATAGATAAACCAGAACTTTTTGCTTCAGTAAACACAAGTACAGTAGGGGTGTTCTGTGCTGAAGCTAAGAAAATTGCTTTCCTTGTGACTGTTTCACTGTTGTTTAGGTACACTCTTGACTCGCTGTGCAGATATAAGCTCCATATGTACAGATTCAGAGGAAGGACTCTGTTGTAATTTGCTATAATGCTCCTTTCTGGAAGTAACTGAGCTATTATACTGCACCCTTTCTTCTGTTCTAGGGGGATTATGTGCACAAGTCTGTGTTTATCATCTTTTTCCAAGGTGACCAGCTGAAGAACAGAGTCAAGAAGATATGTGAAGGGTATGACGGTCTTGCAGCTTGACAGCTGTCTCAAATATTTGAAACGCATTGCCGTGACTTAATATTGGTATTTTTCAACTCATTATTTCATATCATTATTTCACAATGACTGTAGGAGTACATATTTTGACAGTAAATAAAATGTACCATTAAGTAGCTGGAACATTTTTTACTGTCAAACTAGCCACTCCCCAAGCCTGTAATGCTCAAAGTAGATGACTACATTGCTAGAGAAGGCCTAAAACCAAGGGAGTTTGTGTTGAACTGTCGGACAGACCTAGTGGGATGTCTGCAGGCAATATTCTCACAGGAGAGACCAACAGTGACTGCTTCTAGCAGCAGCTGCATTGGCCTGATAGTGGCATCCTGAACTGGGACGGCTAATCAGCTTTGTGGCAGTGCCTTTAAGACACTGTCAGTACAGGGAACAGACAATTTTCTCCCGCTTCCATTTTCTTAAGCATTCAGCTTCCATTTTGGCCTAAAGCAAACTTCTATATTCATTAGATTTAAAAAACTGAGTCTCTGCTTGATAGTCTTTGCTGATCAGAAACTTCTCTTAAGGCGCTTCTTGCTTTATTTCTCTGTTCAGCCATCTATTTCCCCAACTGATTTCTCTTCTTTCCATCTTTGTTACTAAGGTAGCTTGCATGTCTTTCAGATTCCGTGCCTCCCTCTACCCATGCCCAGAAACACCACAGGAGCGGAAGGAAATGGCTTCTGGTGTCAATACCAGAATTGATGATCTTCAGATGGTAAAATAACTGGGATCAATGCCCTTTTTCTTTTTTCTTTAATAATATAATTCAAAACATCTCTGGATCCTATCAAAACAGGATAATTTTTAGATGGCCATATTTTCAGCTCCAGGTAGTTCAGCAGTGCAAGAAGGATGTTTGGAAACTGCTCAGTTGTTTTCTTTGTCAGGGTTTAGGATGGTGGGGTGGTTTGGTCTTTCTGGAGGGCTAAGCAGTTAATTGTGTACATGCAAGTACAGCATTGCTAGAGAACTGCATGCCGGGGAGCAGAGAGGAATATGCATGTGTAAGGAGATACCATGTTTTCCAGCTCTGAAAGCGTGCTTGTATAATTGTCTGCTTCATCTGCAAGAACTTTGAAAACATTTACACTTATTTCCAAGTTGAGATAACAATGCTAACTTTCTTTTTTTTTCTGCCTATCTTCATATTTTCACATTGTGCTGTCCTGAAGAGCTTCTGCTTTACAACTAATCTCTTGTGCAGCAGCCTGAGTGTTGGTAAAAAGTAATCAGCACAAAAATACTGGGTGCCAGCTCTGAAATACTTGATGCTGCTTCAAAGAAGAAAGGCAGTATGTTTTAATGCAGAAAAAAAAAGGGGGATTTGAGGGTTAAAAAAAAAAAAAGGTTCAGAAACTAAAAGGAAAAATGGTTGAATTTGGACTGCTTATTTGATACAGAAACTGTCTCAAGCTGGGAGTGGTGTAGTGCAGCTGTTCAGCAATTTTAAAGTAGGTGAGAACTCAGAAGCAATTTAACTAGTAGGATTCAAAGCTCCATGTGCCCTGTGTCCTCAGTTTTGCTTGAGTCTAAGATTTTCCAGTGTGGAAATCTGACTTGGCACGAGTTAGATATGTTCCTGTTGGAAAGCACCCTCAGTAGAAAACACTTTCTCGGTTTTTGCCTTCAGTAAAAAAGACTTTCATTGTAATCTCTTTGTGTTTTCTTAAGGCAACGTACACCTCACTTGTAGAACTCTTAACCTGGGTGGAGGGAAAAATGTTCTCTGTGATCTCTGAACAGTTCATTGTTTGAAATATCCACTGGGGTTGGAGTTGCAGGATGAAAGTAGTCAAAAAGTATCCTTCAAAAGAAGCTTTAAAACCTTTTAGCAGAACTAATTAATATGAAGACTAAAGCACATTTTGCAGGTCTTGTGCATGGGATGGGGATGAGAGGGCTCATCCGTTCATCCTCTGGTGGGTAAGGCTTGTCTCATTGATCAGCCTGACCTCATGGCGCGCTTCTGTATGCTGTGAGGTTTGGTCAGTGATTTTGCCTTGTCTTTATCCTACTTCTCTACAAAAGGTGCTGAACCAAACAGAGGATCATCGCCAAAGGGTTTTGCAGGCAGCTGCTAAAAATATCCGTGTCTGGTTCATCAAAGTGCGGAAGATGAAGGCCATCTACCATACCCTGAATCTGTGCAATATCGATGTGACACAGAAGTGCTTGATTGCTGAAGTCTGGTGTCCGGTTGCTGACCTTGATTCTATCCAGTTTGCTCTCAGGAGAGGCACTGTGAGTAGCTGCTGTACTGCTCCTGACTGCTGCTGTTCAAGCAGGCTAGCAACTGGCAGCAAAGACAGCATGGATTGATTGATTGATTTTTCCGAACCACAAGTCTCTGCAAATCATCCCATTGGGCTGTTTGAATCTGTCCTTACAGAGGACAGTTTATTTAACATGCAGGAATCATGGCTGAAGTTCAGGGAAATGCTGTAATGGTACGGCATTTTCCTGGTTTGAGTCCTTTGGTACATCAGATGATGTTCGTCCTTACTACAAGACCTTCTTCTCCCACTATACAAAGCGGAGAGCAGGGGAGACTTTGCAGCCTTCCTCGGCTGTTCAAGTATATTTCTTCTTTGTGCAAGCACGCTACAAAAACGCAAGCTGGTAGTTTTTCCAAATGCTAAGGAGAAACTAGTGTTTTACTCTGTCCTTCAGTGCTTTGAGGATGGATTTTCTAAATTTTATTTTAATTTTTTTTTTAACAGGAGCACAGTGGATCCACTGTCCCATCTATTTTAAACAGGATGCAAACCAATCAGACCCCACCAACATACAACAAAACTAACAAGTTTACTTCTGGCTTTCAAAACATTGTTGATGCTTATGGCATTGGAACATATCGGGAAATAAATCCAGGTAAATTCATACTTACAAAAGTCCAAGATATCTATCTGAATTTTTTAGTAATGATGTTTCTCTGTATTGTCTGTCCTGTGTGAAAATTTCTAATAGAATACTTAACACCTTTCAGAAGTAGGGGAGAAGCTTGGTAATTAAGTTGCTAAATTGCATAAATTGTACTGTAATAAATCTGGGCTAGCGCAAATGCAGTGCACTAGGGAGTGTGGTCTTTTCTCTTACAGCACCGTATACGATCATTACCTTCCCATTCCTGTTTGCTGTGATGTTTGGAGATTTTGGCCATGGAATCCTGATGACTCTGATCGCTGTCTGGATGGTGCTTAGGGAAAGTCGTATTCTGTCACAGAAGAGTGACAATGAGGTAAACTGGCAGGTCATGCTGAGCTTTTAATTTAAAACAAAACGTTGCTGCTTGGTTTACTCGCATCCTTCCCCCCTTGAGTTGACAATGCCCATTTCTCCTTATATTTGAAATCTGTGAAGTGCACAGACTGGGAAGTCTGTAGACCACAGACTGAGTAACATCGTTTCAGAATAGTAGTGAGTTCCTTTGGTTTTCATTTCAGATATTTATAGGAAATTATTCCTTTCAGTTGTTTGAAGGAAATAGTTTATCAAGTGTAGTAGGTAGCTGTTGTAAACGAATCGCCCCAAAATTGTTTGGTCGAAAAGGGGTTCAGTCACTGCAAAACTCCCAATTTCTGTACATGTGTATCATATCTCCGAGATTTTTCCTATTTGCTGTTCTGGGTGGGTTTTGCTTGGTCAGATCTTACGTTGACAGGAGGTGAAGCAGAGTTAAGATACATTGAGAGAGATGGAGAAAGCTGAGCGGGGTCTGTACTGCTGACTTCACACTAATGCTGCCAGCTGGGGGCTTGCATCGGTGTCTGGAGTGCCATTTACCCTCTTCAGCTAGTCCCACATTCTCTGGGCAGCCACACTGCCTGTTTATCCTCTGTGTTCAGATTCTGTCCTGCAGTGCTGCCTCTTGCACCCTTAATCCCTGCTGTGGGGAAATGGAGACTTCGGGCTTTTAGTCTGTATGGCTGATATTGTTTGTCCTACAACTGACTGATTTTACTGTTTCATCTCATGAGATGCTTTCCTTGTTCTCACCGACTTTTTGTTCCTTTTTGTTTGTTTTTATACTAGATGTTCAACATGGTTTTTAGTGGTCGATACATCATTCTGCTGATGGGACTGTTCTCCACTTACACGGGCCTCATCTACAATGACTGCTTCTCCAAGTCTCTTAATATGTTTGGCTCATCATGGAGCGTTCGGCCAATGTTCTCAAAAGGCAATTGGTCGTGAGTAAATAGTTGGTAACTACATAAAGAGTGACAGTGATAAGCTGGTGACTTCTCTTTCCGTATTGTCCTCCCAAATCAGGAAAACAAAAACTTCTGAGCTCAGTCTCAAGTAGAATTGGAAGAGGGGTGTAAATGTGATATCTATCAAGTTTCAAACCAGCTG
>KL261598.1:0-16326 GCA_000699545.1 Podiceps cristatus | reverse complement strand
CTCTTTCCTGCAACTTTTGCCTACCATAAAAACAAGCAAGACTTGATTCCTACTCTGATGGTGGGATCAGTTGCTGTAAGACAGCATTTCTAGCAGAAAAGGTTGTCTGCTCATTTCCCCAAAAGATATCTGTGTGACAAACACATCTTTAAAAAAACCTGCTCTTACAGCCTAATACTTCCTGGATGGTTAATACAGTTTAGCTTAGTGAACATTTTTGTTCTCTTCTGCTTTTCTTTTACTCAGTATTTGGCTGACTCGGTGTTGTTTTTCACAGATCTGGAATATTGCCAGCAATAAGCTGGCCTTCCTCAATTCGTTTAAGATGAAAATGTCTGTGATTCTTGGCATTATCCACATGCTCTTTGGTGTCACATTGAGTCTTCTCAACCATATGTAAGTGCTTCGCTCTATTTTTCTCATGGGGGGGAGAAACTTCTTAAGGTGTAACGTGCGTATTTAAGATGCAGGAGCCTGTCAGACTTTAACTTCTGATTGAAGGGTGCAATGCAGTCGTTTCTGTCTGCATACGTAGAACTATGCATGTCAGGTAGTTCCTGTGTTTAAGCCCCAGCCATTGTTGAAACAATGAGCCCCTGCAGTTTTGCTCCAAAGATGCTCTTCACATTCATTAAAACTTTTTGCCCTACATATACCTAATGCTGACCAAATGTAACTTTAAACTCTCCTCTCTTTTTACTGTAGCTACTTTAAGAAGCCACTGAACATATACCTTGGATTTATTCCAGAAATTATTTTCATGTCATCACTGTTTGGATACCTTGTTATTCTCATTTTCTACAAATGGACAGCCTACGATGCTCACACGTCAAAGGATGCACCAAGCCTTTTAATACATTTTATCAACATGTTTCTGTTCTCCTATAGTGATACCAGTAATAAGATGCTTTATAAAGGGCAGGTGCGTGCTCTTGCTAGACTAAGATCAGAGATGCTTCATGATATTAGAGCCTTTCATTGACCTCATAACAATTGTGAAATCAAGTGTGAAACTATTTTTCTCTGTGCTAGAGGAAATGTGGCATCATTTCCAAAGGCTGAGGCTATGCAATGTTGAAGAAAGAAGGAATAATCCCTACAACAGGAATTTATATCAGTCTGAACCTAAGCAAACTGTGGCTCCAGAACATTTGGACCCAGACTAATAGTGGAAAGTGATTAGGAATATTGTTCTGCATCTGCAGTGTGGTGCTTCTGAGCTTAGCTGAGACACTACCGCCATTTCCTTCCAGCAGTAATATCAGATATCTGCCAAACTCTGATTCCCTGCAGAATCTTTTGGAATTTTCCCTAATCTAAAGCAGTGTCAACATTACAGGCTGTGTACAGTCAAATGGGGCAGCTGCAGACAGGCATTAAGTACAGCACATCTGGCTGTTCCCAGGAGAGAGAGAGATAGTGAAGCGTCCACATACTCCGGGAGTTCAGTCAGTCAGTGTTGCGTAAGACTTCTTGCTAGGTTTTGTGTGTTTGAGCACGGACTGCCACTAAATCACCTGAGACTTGTTTCTTTTACAGCAAGGGCTCCAGTGTTTCCTTGTGGTGGTGGCGTTACTGTGTGTGCCATGGATGCTGGTAGCTAAACCCCTGGTCCTTCGCCATCAGTATTTAAGGAGAAAGCACTTGGTGGGTGACTACCTCTCGTATTTTCAATATGAAAACTAATTAACAGTTGAAAAGCTATGTTCTCCGCCTTGATCTTGGATACTGCATTGTGACTTGTAAAACGTTTTTTGCATATTCCTAGGCATAGAGGCAGGTGGCTTTTACTGCAGACACAGTATTGCCTGCCTGCTTCTCAGATCTGGATCCAGCATCAAATCTGCTTTTAAAAACCCTGTGTATTGGTAATGATAAAAACAATGTATCTGGCTTAGGCATTGTCAGCTGGTTTAAGAACACTGTCTGACTAGTTGCTGGATGCACTTCTGTGCCTTCGCTAGGCTGACGATGTAAAAGCAGAGACGTAAGCTTAATTGGCTGGCAGACTTATCAGGCATCTTTGTTAAAGCAGTTTGGAGGGTAAAAAGCAAAAAGCAACCACAAACAATGAAAAGGAAAAAAAAATAGACTTATGTGGCCATTTTGTAAGAGGTTGTCTTCTGGGTACTCTCTAGGTTTCCAACTGTGCTGTGAAGTACCTTTATATAAAATGCAGGAACCTGGCACACGTGCACTGAGGATACTTGAAAATTCTCCCTGCATGTATGGCAGACAGCTTTTAAGATGTTAAGTGAGTCAAAGATCAGTTCAGTTACAGACACTCCCTCTCCCTTCTCTGACCATCTTTCATCCTCCCATGTCCCCTCCATTCGTCTCCCTTTCTCTTTTTGTTTTCTTCCTCCTCCCTTTCTTTTCTTCCATTCACTATCAGGAAGGGCAACCTGTGGAGGCCCAAGTCAGCACAGTCCCGAACGAGCAGGCACTAGAGGCAGCAGCGGCTGCAACAGTGAGTGGATTTAAAAATCACCTGATGGACTTAAAGATGGGAGTTGGCTTTTTATCTATCAAGAGAGCATGGAATGTATCTGAATTTCATAAGTGAATGACAACTGCACCTTTAGGGTGAAAAACACTTTCTCTTGGAAAGAGCAAAGTTCAGCAAAATTGATACATTCTGGAAGAACTGCCAGGCTGAAGGATTGTAGTTATGTGTGCACAGAATGCAGAGACACTTCTTTGCAGGAGTGCTGCTGAAATCAAAACCTGCAGAGCAGCACAGGAATACCTTGCTACCACATCCCCCCAGGTTAAGTTCCCCTTTTCTCCTTTTCTTGTATATTTGTTTAAGATAGATTAGGATTCTTCTCAGTGAGGCATTTCTGTTTGCATTATGTGTTCCCAAACATCATGTTTATGTAATGGCCTCCCAACAACTTCATATCAGTAATTACGGGATTTCTGAAACCAATGCCCTTGTAGACACTTTGACTTGAAACTGCTATAAAATGGTTGTGCACAAATAAGCCTCCCATTGGCATTTTTCTTCTACTTATTTGTGTCTAAACCTGTAGATGGCCCTTTACTGCCAAAGCATTTCTGGCAGTGATGATTGCAGCAGCTCCCAGAACTTTGTCCCTTCCCCAGTACTGCATATTTGAAATTGGTTTTAGTTGTGAAAGCTGCCTAACAAGGAAGCTTGAGTCTCCAAACTAGGTAAAGTACATTGTGCGCTCCACGTGTCAAAGGCTCTTTGAGGCAAGCTTTTTAGCTGTTGGGTGGTGTTTCTATCATGACATTGTAAATAGCCTCACGAAAATGTCAGAAGTTAGAACGGATCTTTTATGCATAATCCACCCAGTGTATTCAAGTGCATCTCAATAAAAAACACTGTGAGGGGAGGTCATTGTATGAGGTGTGGGTAGATGTATAAAGCAAATGATTAGAGCTTCTGAAGCTGTGTTTAGATTGGATGGTTTACAGAGAACAGATACAAGCTGAGTGTGAGGGAAAATCTGCAGAAGTGCAAATTAACACAGGCTAGAAATACATAAATAGAATACTGATACTAGTTATCAGTAACTTGTAATATTTCGAAGATGCTGAGAAACCTAATGAAAGCATTGTCTTACCTATAAATGTATTCTAATTTTTTTCATTATTTCTATCTTCAGAGTGTAAATGTCTACCTAATTTGTTTTCAGAAACCTAACAAAATCTTTAATTCAATTCTGGCATTTTGGGCAAATTTATAGTTCAGCCTAAAATAAAAGTAGGCTTCTAAGAACAAATCGGTTAAAAGGAGATCGAGCAGCCATTCCGCTGGTATGCCAGAGCAATGAGCTGTCAAAGCAGACAGGTCACAGGACCTTAAGTCTCCTTAGTTTGCATAGTCATCCCTAAATTTATGAAGTCTTCATGTGTGGAGGTAGCCCATTCCCATTCCATGTCACAGGTGACCCCAGGATGGTGCTAAAGCTGAGCACAGGGATTTTCTTTCCATCTGTGGTGTTCCAGTTTGCCTCTGTAGGTGGGTCAGCTCACAGGTCTTTATAGTCCCTCAGATCAGTCATGAGCATTTTCTGTATCTGGAGAAGACCTGATCTGGAGGGAGACAGAAATCCTGCTGTACAGCGCACGGCGCTGCTTGCTGAACAGAGGTCCAAAGACGGTGATGTGCAGGTTAGGCCTTCATCGTCCCGTATGCCTTTGCGTTGCATAAAAGCCCTGCTTGAGGGCCCCGTCAGGTGGTCCACAGGTTTGTGCATCCTTTCTTGGTGGTAAGACGGTATAGAGGAGGAAGCCTGCCGTAAATCAGATGTTAACAGTGCAATGATTACAGCTGTCAAGTGCGAGGAGCTCCTGGCTCTAAATTTCAACTCTGTGGATTATTCTTTTCCGTTTGGACTGCAGTAGAGTTAGATGAGTGTCGGCTCAGCGTCAGATGTTGCATGTCAGAACAAATGTCTATAAAAGGAACTGCTTGCACAACGTAGAATTTCCAAATAAAGGAACATTTGATTTCCCGTGTGTGGTGTTAGTATGCCCGATGCTGGTGGGGAGCAAGTGTGTGTACGTATATTTGTGTCAGTCCATTCTGCTTTCACTTGCCACTACGTGACTTGTTTCATTTACAACAGCAGTGGTGTTGCGGTGCTTGTCCAACAGCTGCTGGGCACATCAGTGCCAGCAAATGTCCTCTTGAGAGATGTGCCTTTTATTTTACTAAGGGTTGCAATTGCTTTGTAGAAATGTGTCAAGTATTCATTCAGACAGACTTCTTTTCTCCAGCCCTAGCAGGAATCAGCATCTTTCCCATCCAAGCTGGGAAATAGAATTGTACAGCTGGCTTAAACTGGGCCTTAATACTTAATATTTTGTTTTCTTCTGTGAGCTGCCGCTGCACGTGGAATCGTAAGAAACATGCGCTCTTGCAGTAAAACACAAACGACACTTTGTTCTTTCTTTTTCTGCATGTGTTAGGGAACACACAACTTTGGTGGGATCCGGGTGGGCAATGGACCAACTGAGGAGGATGCTGAGATCATTCAACATGACCAGCTGTCTACCCATTCCGAGGAGGGGGAAGAGGTAAGCGCCTGACTGCTCTTGCTCCCGGGGCAATGTGCTTGGTAGCAGAATGTCCTGGCTTTTGTACTGTACTTACTGATTTCTAAGCTGTTTAAATAGCAACACTTTCAATGAAGTGTTTTCGTACAGACTCTCTTGGTCATTCCCAGCAGTATAATTTGCATATAAAGGGAAACGTGGCTCTGTTTGTCACCAACGCAAAGAACCATCATCTTGGGGGCTACGCACGGAGTTGCACGGTGCTCCCAGATGGCACATGCAGCTGACGCTCTGTCTGAAGTGCCGTGCGTTTGTGCTACCTGCTGCTTTGGTGTCAGCCAAAATCCAAGGGCTGTACTCGTGCAGCCGTGAAATCTTGTTTAGATAGTCATTTTGACAGTCGGGGATAATATTGATTGCTTTGCCTTACCTCTGGGAGAGAAGAAAATTGAGTTGATCGCACGTAGTTTGAGAGTCTTCTGACGCCTGTTAACAATTCCCTGGCAGCGTCTTGCCTGTCTAGTGCATGTGACATGTTACTGCTTTACCGTGTCATGTTTAGGAGGGAATTAGTGAATGTGTTCATGATTAATGTTGTGATCGAGACACTGCACTAAATGTAAACTTATGTTTTCAAGCCTACAGAGGATGAGGTGGTAAGACTACAGCCAGCTTTGCATTCATATGTATCTGGACCATTTCCCATTGGTGTAAAGCACATGCTGACTTAAACGTGTTATGTCACGACATCTTGTTTTGGAAAAGATCTAGATTTACATGTTGCAGGCCATTTTTAATTCTTCATACATACATACCCATTAACAGACCTTTAATTACTTCATCTGTTTAGCTTGTTTGTCTTATCCCCTGTCTGCAGATCTTTCTTAGTTTACGTGGATAGGTGTTAACTGGAAGTCTGACACTGAGAAGTTTTTGCTTTTAAACTTCTGGGGAGGAAGTCTCATTTGCCTTATGTTGTGTCTTTGGTAATTCTGCACTGCAACAAACTGTTTGAAGATATTTTTTCCCAAACTATCTGTTGTTTTAAGGATGATACTGCTTGTTGCCAGTCAGCAAATGCAGCAAAACCAGTCCAGTTCCATGCAGTTCAACTTAACTAACCTATATCTTTCTGTAAAAGAGAAGCTCTGTTCTGAGAAACTGCCTATTCATAAACACCTGTAAGAAGTATGAGTATTAAATAAATGGGCTTTTAGGAATACTCATGCAGGATTGATTGTAGGTTTCAGCGCTATCAGGTAACCAATTTTATTGCAAGAAAAATATAAATGCCATGAAATTGGAGTGCCTTCACAACAATGATACTGATGTAAATTGTGCTGAAAGTGGTTTTGCTTAGAGATCTATCATGCATAGGTCCATCTAGAATTGAGCGGGGCATGGAAACGGCGTGCCGGTGTGCCTGTTAATTCTATATATCACTAACCTCATGAAAAATGTGAAAAACTACAAACATCGTGTGATAGTAATCCTGCTGATTCTCCCGCTCCCTAGCACAGTGGTAACTCTCTCTAGCAGTTGCACATGGCTCTAAATTGTCATTGTTTAAATATTTATCACGTTCCGTTTACTGCGTGCTGACTTGCCGTGTGTGTTGGAAGGTGGTAGTGTTCCCTGGGGCAGGCTTTAATAAAGAACCTTACAGTTCGCATTCTGTGGAGAAAGAATTAGGCTTTTGACAGCTAATTTAACTTAATTGTTTGAAATATTTATTGCCCTGGATATACTAAGGGAGAAATAAGAATATAAATAGCTTTCTGTGCGTGCTTAGAGCATTAGTCACTTTATGTATTTTAAGCATCATGTTCCCTTAACTTAAATATGAGCAGTTTCTGAAGCATGGATTAAATCCAAAATGTAGGGAATGCTTTCCCCAGCTGCAAAATAAGAAACTGTCCAACAGAGCAGACTTCCTTATAAGTTCTTTTATTAATTCAAAAAATTACCAAGACACAGAGACTTTGCCAATGAATGGTGCACAGATGTGACTTTTTCAGGATCGCTTTGTGCATTATTTTTGAAAAGGGCAAGTTCCTATCTTGCACAATGTTGATCCTGAGGCAAAGTTACATACACAGTATCAACTTGGAATACTGTCTCCTTTGTCGTAGCAGTACATACGATGTACCAGTGAATTCACATGAATACCATGTTGTCGCTGAACAGTCTTTTCCTGGCAAAGTCCATGGCTGAATTTGAAATATCTCGTTTTCATATGCTAGAATGTGAAAACAGTAATATTCAAGCTGCAGCAGTGAACTGTCACTCTACAAAATCTAGCAAAACGAGAGAATTAATTTTTCATTTATAAAACTGACGTGCTAGCCCAGGAGAAGACGGTATCAGTTTCGAACTTCAAACGCAATGTCCTTGGTAATAGCAACAGGTAGTGTGCTCGCTCTCCCCCACCAGCCAGCCCTTGCTGCGCGCAAGGCTTGCAGCTCTTCGTTCTCTGTGTTCCCCTTACAGTTTGACTTCGGTGATACTGTGGTGTACCAGGCCATCCACACCATTGAATATTGCCTGGGGTGCATTTCAAACACTGCGTCCTACTTGAGGCTCTGGGCGCTCAGCTTAGCCCATGCACGTGAGTACCCTGATGAAGCGGGTTTGGGGCTGTCTCTCCGCTCGCCCTGGGTAGGCGGTAGGTGAAAGGCGGGAATGCAAGTGGCCCTGCCTGGAGCTCAACTCCGCCGTGTAAAGCACTGCTGGAGAAGGACAGAGCTGTGTGTGCATTAGCTGGGAGTAGTTAAGTCGAAGCACCAGTGGCTACTTGCGTAGCCCTCTGCTAAAGGGAGGGGCGGAGTTGAAAGCTGAATAAAGCAAAGAGCTGCTGCGCGAGGACTCTGCCCTGCACTGTGCGACAGTTGGAGGCAATGTCCCGATGTACCTGGCTGCAAAAACTTGTCCCTTTTCAGTTTCCTGCCTCATTGTAGTGGGACTTTGCTTGATTTTAGTTTTTGCTTTCTAAGTAAACTGTGACAACTCTTTTCTTACTGAATGCTCTGAAACGAGCCCCCTTCTCCCCTTTCTCCTGGCAGAGCTCTCGGAGGTGCTTTGGACAATGGTGATCCACATTGGCCTCAGTGTGAGAAGCCTGGGTGGAGGCTTAGGCCTCTTCTTCATATTTGCTGCTTTTGCTACCCTGACAGTAGCAATTCTCCTAGTCATGGAGGGCCTGTCTGCTTTTCTCCATGCTCTTCGCTTGCACTGGTGAGTTACTGGAACACGTGGAAACTTCAGACCTCTTCATAGCGAGAAAACTGATGTTACCTGGACTATGCAGGAAACTTCTAGAAAATTGTATTGATCCTTACACAGTAAAGCCAAGGCTGTAAACCCAGAGTAGTGGATAATACTGAGCCACGGTCAGCAATGCTCAGAAGTGCTGAGTACCACAAATCTACCTAGACATCCATATGTCATACAGCAGATGTGCTCTGACAGGAGAGAGCATTTAAGCAGGGTCAGAGCTTTCACTCTTGTTTCTAGTGATACACTGCTCTCCTGATTGTATGCATAAATGTTGCGTGGAAATTGTGGAGAGTAACTGATCTCTGCTTAAAAATAACTTAGACCAAGTGGGATGGGAAGGCTGTGCTAGATGAATGAGTGTGCTTGTGGCTTTCAGCAGGGCTTTCTTCTTCTGTCTTTTGGTCTTTCTTGGTTCTGACATTTGTTTTCCTTAGCGTGCAATAGCTACTGACTGCAGTTTCCTTCCACGTGGCCTTGCTCGTCGTCGTAAGACCTTGCATTGAACAGGGGCAGCTTTGCCTGTCCGCCCTTTGGGGTGCTGTGGAACAGTAGCCATTTCTTGCTGGTCTTGCTTATTGGTAGATGCTTTTGTAGCCCCTTTCCCGTGGTTATTAAGCTCCTGTGTATGCAGACAGGCAGTAAACAAGGAGTTACTCACTAGAGTGCTCATTGCTTTTTTTTGCACCCAAATATGGAGAACAGTCGAGCACTTTCTCTAACACGTATTTAAGAGCACTCGTTGTTCCACTTCAGATTCTCTGGTTAACACACTGGGATCAAAGGAGCAACTGGGAACGGGTTTTGCTTTCCTAGGGTTCTCGTCAGCCTAAAGTGCAGCAGAGTATGTCTCTGCCTCTCCTCTGGAGAGTTCTGGTCACTGACATCTCTTCTAGTTTCTTTCCTGGTAGGTGAGGAGAACAAAGTGAAATCCCGGGATGTTTACAAAGAATATTCTGTCTTGCTTAAATAGGAGGGAAAAGGTTGTGAGCACTTCTTAAAAGTAATTCTATAAGGAAAAAGGGAAGCCAGTGCCTTAAAAAAAAAAAAAAAAATCAGCCTTCTTGCACTTTTCCCCTGCTTCTGGGGAAGGAAAACTTTGTCCTTTTGCCCTCCCGGCCGGCATCCTGCAGAGTGCAGCCTGAAGTGCCCCGCACTGCCTGCGTCTTTGCAGCTCAAGTGAGTTGAGCTTCGCCCAGGGATTCAGAGGTGTAGCCATCTTGTGCCGCGAGAGCCGTGGCGGGGGCGCTGCTGAAAATGGCTGCTGGATGGTGCTTCTGTTTTTCCTGGCATCCAGCCTAGAAATCTTCATACCAGTCACTTTAGAACTTCTTGCTGACTGCCCGGTGTTTCCTCATCCTGCTGTCACTGTACTACGCCACTGCATCAGTGTGGAAGGGCTCTGCAAACCCTGCCTGGTGTTACTGCTAGCACTCCGAGAAGAGCAGAGGCTAAGCAGTACTCGAACTCCATATGTGGTGTTTCTGATCTGCAGCTGCTTGTGAATTAGTGGATTCTCAAAGTCTCGCTCCTCTGGACTGCAGTGCTGTGTGGTGCATCTCTGAATAATAGAAGATGAACAGTTCTCCATGCCTTTTCTTCTTGGCAGGCTCTATGTTGGTTTTTTGGTGTTTGTTTTTTTGTTTGTTTGTTTGTTTGGTTTTTTTTACCCAAAGGGAGGGACTAAGATAAGAAAGCATGTTTTCCTGGCGATATCTGTCTTGTGTTAGTAATCACAAACTGTGTTTACGGATACCACTCACAGAGCACCTGGAACAAATGTGAACTGGAGGTTGCAGTTCAGCCAAGAGGTGGCTTTTCACATTGCCAGGATCCTCTAAAGTGTGATTTAAAAATTGTCTAGAAACGTGACTGAAATGGCAAGCAAACAGAGAAACCCAGGTGGGCAATAGCGATAAGCACAAGGATCACTGGTGCTGTGCAGGGCAGTTGCTGGGGCGCTGCAGAACTAAAGCTCTTAATGAAGTCGTGTTTTCCCTAAACACACGTTTCAAACTTGTGAAACTTTAATACACATTCTCCAAGAGAAAATCTGTTGAAGCTTAGGGCCTGTAAAGCAAGCTTAAGGCAATATTTCAGACTGCAAGTAATCTGAAATTATTTCGGGTTTGTTGGATTGTCATTATCACTGTGGAGAGGAGGGCACCTGCAGTTACTCAGAAGAACATACTGCTAACATTCCTTTTGCTTCTGAACACAAACTCAGGATGTTTCCAATGGTAGGTGTTCCCTTTTTAGAAGGAGGGAGGGGAGGTCAAATACAGCTGTCCTGGGAGGAGCAGATCAGATTTTCTGGCTGTAGGAGAGGAGTCACCTATCCAGAATCCTGAAGGTGTGGGTGGTTCAGCCTTCCTGGAAAGGAGGAGGAATTCAGCATGTGTCTTGCTGGTGGGGGAAAAAAGCACAGGTTGTTCTGTGTGCTCTGCCTATCGGTCCCAGATGAGGAAGAATCATGTTGTGCTTTTTCAGAAAGTATGCATTCTTTTAGCAGGCTGGGTGTTTCTGGGGTGGAGGAAGCACTCTGAGTGCTGCCAAGATTGCAGGCCTGTGTATCGGAGGTCTGCCGGAGCTCGGTAGCTGTCTGAGCTATACCCCACATCGTGCTGTTAGCTCCTTTTGCTGTAATGTCACTATTTGGAAATATTTTGCATTTGTATTTGCTTTTCAGTAGTGTCGTTTGACATGAATGTTTAGATTAAAGTAGCTTGCCTTTTTTTAAGCTAGTCAGCTCTTCTAATGTGATCAAACACAGACTTTTCCCAAAGGGAGAAGTTTGTGACTGCTGGATTCAAAGTAGAGTCCTACACCATGAGTAGATTCAAGAATTATGGTTTCAGTGGAGCCATTTTCCTGTATAAAGCAGTATTTTAGGCTCAGTATTTAGGCCGATTGGGAACTGGAAGCTATTTTACCTAGAATATGTCCCAAGACAAGGCCACAGCTAGAAAGAATGGATAGCAGTAGGCGTAATACAAAGCAAATCAGGTTAATTCAGAGCAGTGAAGAGCGGGGCTTGTATCGCTCCGTAGGAGTGGTTAGTGCTAAATAGCATTGTGATGCAGGGGGTTCAGTTCCAGAGTTCGGAGCAGTCAAACCATGTTGTTCAGACTTGGCTCTGGTCACCCAAGTGTGTCTCTCTCAGCCAGTCTCCCACCCTTCCGTGCCTGTCCATCAGCGGGAGCGCATGGATCCTGACCGTACATGAGTACTGGTTCCTCTGCTCCTGCTAAAGTTTTCAGGCTGTTCTCTCCCTCAGGTGTAGCGTCAGCAGCTTCCCTGGCAGGTGCATGCACTTCATGGTGGCCATACTTCAGACAGACATAAATGTGATTTCCCTTTATTGTGGGTTGCCTGAGCTGTTTGCCACTAGTCCATAAACATCCCCAGAATGAGCTCGGCCCCTTGGAGGCTGTGAAACGGGTCCAAAGCAGCGCGCTCAGCCGCACAGCATTAGGGGCAGCGGAAGGCAAGGAGCTCACATGATGTCTGTTCTGTTCTGAATGGCAAAGTTGGAGGGTGCTCTGCATCTACACAGAGCCACTGAAATAGATTTCAAACACAACAAATATGGTCAACCTCAAAAAAAGTGAAAAATAAATAAAAAGCAGCAATTATGCCGCACCCTGTGGACGGCTGTTCTCGGCTCTAAACTGAGATTGGACAGGCAGACCCTTCTCTGCCCGGGCAGAGCTCCTGGCCCGCTGCCACCCAAGGGGGAGCGCTGCTTTCCGAGAGGCGTGGGCGTGCTGGACTTGCATCCTGCCTGCGATCCAGCAAGTGGCAGCGGGAGTGGTGAAGCTCGGCTCCCCACCGGCTTGCCAGAATTTTATTTTTCTCTGTAAAGGTCATGAGCCAGAGTTTTGTCTGTAGTGCAACCATAAGAGCACGCTACCGCTCTAAAAGGCGGTCTCCTGTAAGTGCGGGCCAGAATGACCCACAGCACGTGGAGAAGAGTAACTGCACCAATCTCTATGCAAACACCCCAATCACTTTCTGGCTGTAACGTGCGCTGTAGGCTACCCTCTTCGAGGTGTGCTCTGAATCGCAGCCAACCCCAGCCTATTGGCACACCTTTAGGGACACAAATACCAAACAGGAATTTGCACTTGTGCTAAGAGAAAGTTAAATTTCTGTTCCACAACTGCCTCTGCAGCTGCTTCCCACAGGACTGTGAGCTGCCTCATTTTCCAGGCAGTGTGGGTACTCTGACTCTGGTTGGAAAATCCACATAACTTTAGTCCCACAAACACTTAGCTAATTATTAATACAAAAAAGCTGAAGAGTGGATTTTCTTTAACAGTGCCAGAAAGCTTTCTAGTCTGTTTATTTACAGTGTGGTGCTGTCTAGTAAATTCTCCTGCAGAACTCATCACTGGTGAGAGACACGTGCTGCGAAGTTCAGCAATAGGGCTGGTACACGTGACAGCCAGTTGTCCTGGAAGCAGCGGTGTCTCACACCAAAACAGACCTTGGATTCTGGGTGTTCCTGTAGACAATTGCAGAAAAAAGCACACAGAACGTTTAGGCTGTGATATTTGGCTAAATAAACTTTTTCATTACCTCCCCAACCCTACGACAGCCTCTCCTCGAGCTTCAGGCATCCAGTTGTGGCCAGTCGTAGCTGAGCGTGTCCAAAAGGAGCTGTCAGATGTCGGGGCCAGCTGGAACAGTTAATCATCGGGGCTGAAATTTCATTTACACTGGGTTCTGTGTGACTCATACCCAACCCTCCGCCTCTTATTTCCCTTTGCTTACAGAATAGTTACTTAGTCACAGGATACTTAGGGAGATTATCAGGGTTCCTGAAAAACTGGCGCATGTTGGCAAGGAACCCTTCCTCCCACGCGGAAAATCCTGCTCATCCTAGGGATTCCTCTGCAGGGAAGTCTGCGTATCTGCGTGAACAGGCAGCATTAGATAGGAGCAGAAAGTTGTTTTTCTGAAAGTTTCCCTCCTGAGCTCTGCTAGGAAACCACTTTTTGCCAGCTGAAACGCCCGCAGCTTTGGGGTTTGCCATGATTCCTGATTTGGGAAAAAATGATTCAAGTTTGCCTTTTTGTGCTTCATAAAAATACTTCTGAACTGTGTTAAATTGCTCCACAATTTGCTGTCACTTGATTCCTACAGAGACTTTGTTTTTTTAGTGGATCACGCAATGGAAAGTGTTTCTCGTGAGGCTCATGAAACACTGCGCTTGCTTTTACTGTGAATCACAGGATTATTTTTTTCGTTCCCTATTTGGCTGCTGCTCACCACTGGACAGTTCTTGAGAATAATTCTTTTTTTTTTTAAACCGAGTTTATTAGGGGAAGCAAGCAAACAAGGCTAGGTTAATGTTCAGCTGGAGACAGCAGGCACACCTCCAGCTCAGCAGAAGTAGTCATGTGGGGATAAACCAAATATGCTGAAATAAATAAACAGAAGTAGCTGATGAAGGAAGCCTGCGCACAGCATCATGTGATTGAGGTTGGTTCTAACTAACATGTTCACATTAGTAGTGGGATCTTAGAGGAAATGCTGTGTGCTCTCAGATGCTTCTAGGTGATACCAGAGTTAGGGAGTTCGTCCTGGCTTTGTTGCCCATAGGGGTGGGATCGAAGCAGTTTTCCTCTGCTCCGCTCCAGAAGTGTCAAACAAAAATGTGGTTTTTGTGCAAACAGATACACTGCATTGTAGTGCTACTTTGTAAAGCTTTACTTTTGTTATAGGCAATACTCATACTTCTAATGGAGTGCTTGCTAATCGCGGACTCTTCTCTGAGAGCTGCCTTTCTAACCAACGCGCCCTCTCCCTCTCTTGCAGGATTGAGTTCCAGAACAAGTTCTACACAGGCACTGGATTCAAGTTTCTCCCTTTCTCCTTTGATACCATCCGCGAGGGGAGGTTTGACGATTAGAGATCCCTCTCCTCGAGCAGTGTTAAACGTGTTTGTGGCTAGCCCTCTCCCGTGTGTCTGAGTTGCATGTAATCCTTCCGTAGTGAAAATAACTTATTGCAGCACATCAGGTGTTACCATGGCGTTTCAAAGCCAAGAGCTTTGACATTCTCGGGTAATGAGTGACACTGGATCAAAGAAACTTTTCGTTCGTTATGTTTACCACTGAAGATACTAAGTGCATGAAGTGTCTGAGTTTGGTGTGTAACAGTGTGCTTCTCGTGTCGTGAATTCCCTGGCAGGCTTATCAGGGCAGTATGGGAGAAATGCAGCTATGGCCGAGTGGGCGTACAGGCATCGGAGGAAAGGCGTAACAGCTTCAGCTTGCACAAAGCTTGCTGCCTGGGAAAAGTTGTTTTTGTTTTGTTTTTAAGAAAGTTTTACATATGGATTCTATGTGTCTCTGCCTCTGACTAAACAAACTATGAGTAGTGGCCAGTTGACAATCCAGGGCATGCTTCTCCTGCCCCCAGGACTTCCACACCTGCCGTGTTTTAATCTGACCAAAACAACGTCTCACCCGGTGCAGGGATTCAGCTCTTCTCTGAGCTCTGGCAGGGGCTTGAGGAGCCGATGCCGATGGGCCAGGACGCAGCCTCAGCTAAGTGTGCGGTGGCTCTCTGCTCTAGTGATGGGGCAGGACCTTGCCCTTGCGCTGTTCCTTTCCTCCCTGGAGAAGAGCTACCCCTTTACCTGTGCACCTGCACGCTTCCGTCCCAGGCGAAGCCCGACATCCAGCAGCGAAGGCCCATCCCACCTCTTGTTCCTGGAGGCAGGGGTGAGAAGAGGGGGCTCAGCGCAGGGGTTTTGCTGGCTTGCTGAGGCCTGGGGCGAGGTGGAGGGATGAGCTGCGGTGCAAACTGTTGTCTCGTGTACTGACCCCTGGCAGCGGAACTTCCTGAGTTTCTCGTTTAAAAACGAAGCCCTGAGGCTGCAAAGCCCCAGCGGGGCACATCCAGATAATGCCGGTGTAGACTCGGTGTCAGTGGAGGCAGCTTTTGGAAAGGCGGAGGTAGCAGTGACGTGTCACGGCAAGCGTACGCTCGGGGCCAGAGGAGCGCTGCAAGGCAGAGCAGAGGCTGGGTCTTGCCAAGACAGCCCCAGGGCTGTGGGGCCCCAGCGGTATTTCCCCACGGTAGCTGTTGCTTTTTCTCCTGTGCAAGATGTGAGTAACTTTTTGCCCTCCTCAACTCGATGTAGCTGTAGGAGCAGTGGTGTGTGTTTGTGTGTTAGTGCTCTGTGTAACTGTCGTGTTTAGTGGTCACAGTGGATCTGCAGTATTTGTGTGTGGACAGATTAGAATAATAGTGAGAATCATTGTAACCTGGAATTGAAGAGGAAATGCCGTGTAGCAGAGGGCGGTTTAAAATTACATGAGAATGGTGTGTGTGCACTGCACGCCACAACAGGCGTGTGCACAGAGCACGGGGCTCCTCGTGCTGCTCCCGGGCGGCTCCGGGGTAATCACTACGTTTACAGGTAAACTGGGCTGTATGTTTACAAGGGTGTTGGCAGAACCAGAGAGCAGAGCCGTGACACCAGTCGTCCTGCTGCCCAGGTCAATGCATTGCTGACAGTCACTGTATAAATTAAACTAACTGCACAAGAAGCGGTGGCCTCTCTCCTTTCCTTCCCCTCTGCTCCCCGAAGGTGCTCCCAGGCAGCGCCTCTTCCCTGCCCGACACTGCGCAGCGCCCTGAGAGCTGGGACTTCCCGCTTTCCTTGCTGGCCAGCCCGAGGGAGGGGGCAGAGCTGGTTTGTAAAGGGCTCTGCTTATCAACCCCCAGCTCACATCCTGAGCTGCGCCCGAGCAGGGGCCTTTTGCTCATGGCGTCTCCTCCCTGCCCAAACCCACCCAGGGACTGAGGGAAAGAAGTGGTTTTGCAGGAAGAAAAACTGAACCTTGATTAAACCTGTGTGTTTGTGGGTGCCCTTTCACCGGGGACGGGGCAAAGAGGGGCTGCCTGCCCCGGGCTGCTGCCCAGCTCCCCGCGGGGCAGGGCTGTGTTTGCTCAGGGCTTGGAGCGGCCTGAGGAGCGGAAGGGAGGGTTTGAGGGGGCGGGGGG
>JMFS01027921.1:0-12003 GCA_000699545.1 Podiceps cristatus | reverse complement strand
AAAAGAGTCCTTATTCACTCAACCAACAGAACGCTGGTTAAATAGTAGACTAAGTATGCACAAACTGCCTTGGTGCTAGAAGTGTTAACTATGTGAATGTTTTGTGCTACTGCACCTAACCCACAGCCACAACCCTCATGCTGCAGTGAGCAGTGAACAGATTTGAAAAAGTACTTCTGTCCCCAAGACTTCTCATTCCAGATTCCAACTGGTACACAACACTGGTATCCTGACCTGGATGTTTTCCAAGTACTTGGCTTACAACATCATTGATCTTAGTCCAATAGTGTTGCTCTGACACTGGTCCAGGATGCAGACCACTGTATTTTTGATTCTCTACTGTGCAAGTAAGGTAGCCAAGATCTATTTAGGAAGACGAAGATCAAACAATCAGGAACTTCCTCCCTCCCCCCAAAAAGGCCATCTCAAGCAGTTTTTAAAAGCTAGCTTACAAAACCAGTATTTCTATTTCCACCTTACTGCACTCGGTCATGGCACACAGTGAACAGATACCTGAATTTAATCACGTAGTTAAAGTGTAAGAAGTCCTGGTTTAGAACACCTAGAATAGAATTTGCCTTACAGCTCATACCTGAAGTACCACTAACACACATTTGATTCTCTGAAAAAAAAAAAAAATCCAGCACACAACAGCATGCCATACTGGTACTGACATACTGTTTGTAATGTCTCAAAACAGTTTAACTGTTGTTTAAAAGTTGTCCACAATGTTGACAGGTTTCTAACAGTGATTTAGCAAAATCATTTTTAAGAGACAATAGAGAGATCAACTCCAGTTTCTAATGCTAGCACTCTTATTTAAAACAAACAAAAAACAAACACGCCAAAAAAACAACAAGCTTTGACACAGCCCAAGGAATACACTAATAATGGCAAATATTAAGACCAAGGAACACACCAATCTAATAATGGCAAATATTAAATTTTTAGATTTGACAAAGGAGCGATTCAGAGGATAAATCAGGTTAGAAAGGACCTCAGGTTGTCTCTAGTTCAACTTCTTCCTGAAAACAGGGTCAGCTATGAGGTACAACTAGGCTGCTCAAGGCTCTATCCAGTTGAGTCTTGAAAACCTCCAAAGAGGGTCCACAGGGTGCAGATCACCTTTCCCACCAAGGGGCACTAATCCCTATAGGGCTGTGGGACTCACAATGGAATAGTAGGGAAGAGCATGCAGGACTGTACAAGACTTGCGTGATGTTAAGGCAAAGGCAGCAAGGAAGACTGGGGAGAAATGAGCAAAGGAAAACTGAGGGAAAAGGGCGACTGAATTCAGGAACTCCTAACACAGGATGTTGTGTTTCTCCTTGTTGAATTTCATAGGGCGCCTGTTGGCCCAATCCTTCAGCCTATGTAGGTCCCTCTGAATGAGCAGCCTCCAGCATATTGACTGTTGCCCAATTGGGCGACATCTGCAATTTGGGTGCACTTCATTACCTCCTCCAGGTCATTGATAAATGTTAAATAGGACAGGTGCTTTTTTCTCAGGGAAGAGACAATATAGGATAACACCCATCCTCCCTTACCCTATAAAAAGATAAAAAAAGATACACTAATATCATATTTTCCCAGAGGTTTTGATTTACTTTGAAACTATGTGTCTTGTTAAAGCTTGCTGCGTATATTGTTTTTGCCTCTTCTTGTGCTCTGCCCGTCCCTATATCCATGCTTCTTAGATATTAGAAATCGGGCCTGGCGCTAAAAGCACTACAAGAATTAAACACATGCAAATATAACCAACTTTCATCCCAGATAGGAAAGGTCTATGATCGGCAGCACTGCAGGATGCACCAAGGGACACAATCCTGGCACGACCACACAAGTCAAACTTGCCCCTGTGAACCCAAGCAGACCCACGCATTTGAGGAGAGGAACAGCAGTGAAAGGAAAACAGACTTTACTGGCTCCAGTTCCACAGCAGCTCTGCCAGGCACAAGATGCTTTCTGCTGGGCAAAGTCAGGTGTATCAGCACCCATAGCGGATTAAATCCACAACATGGATTATACAACCAGAAGAGTTATGGTACTAATGAACTGCAAAATACGCTGTACAACCCCTGGTACAAAACCCCGTAAGAAGTGATCGAGTCCAACTGTAACTAAACTTCTTATCCCAGAATAACGTGCCATTAGCAGAAACTGCACATCTGCTTTTGTCTGCAACCGACTGGGAAGAAAGATGCATTTAGTAGATTGCCTCTCTGTAGCTTTCCCCTTTTTAGCAGCCAGAGAATTTTAACCCTCCCTTCTGTACTGTTCTCACTGGACAATACTTTTTTCCCAAGCAATGGAAAAATTAGTCATATGATTTGCTTTTCCTAAACTGCCAGTGTTGCTCATGAAACACCAAAAAGCAACAGCAATACAGCTGATGAAGGAAGCATAAGGCAAGAAGCAGATAAGGATGTGAGAAGAGGCAAAATGTAATGGGAAACAGAGTAAAACAAAAGCCAAAGGAAGAGATTAATCTGTCTGCAAACAATTTGACTCACAACCAAGTGTAACTCCTAATACTTCATCCTGGTAGCACTTACAAGTCCAAAACTGAGCTATCTAGCCCTGAAATTAAGGATAAGTCTTAATTAGGAGCTACATCAGAAGATGTATGACAGAAAGCTCAAGCTTCACAGATAGCTAACAGAAAAAGAAAGCAGCATGATATGCCACAGGATGAACAGAAATAATGGGAACTAAAACATGCAGAAACAGGAATGAGAGAAATGAAAGAAATGACAGGATGGTATAAAAAGCAAGAAACCAACTCCAAAACACTTTTGGTTTAGAGGTTATCCACTCAGTAGAAGTCAAAACACATTTTCTATCGGACCCTCACACTTACTGATAAAGAAGTGAGAAGGGAAGATTCCCACCAGAAATTAAGTCTGTGGGAACGGCACAGTAACGTTGCCACGCTACAACAGCCCTCTGCCTCAGAGGCCTGCATATTAAAAATAGCCTTCCCTCTTACTTCTCGCAGCTCTCAGTGCCATTTACTCACATGGCACTGCCAAGCTTGTCAGATCAACCCCGTCTCCAACTGAAGTACAGAGACGCCTGCACTTGCTTCCCTCTTCACCATGCTCATTTTAAGGAATCCCTCGCAGCTTGCTTGCCCTTCAGACAATCTCGGTTACCGCTGCTGCTGCACGCTCCACACGCTGATAAGAGCATACAGTCCCCCACAGGGCAGATCACATTACTTTTAAAAGCAAACCTCCAGTAAACCTCTGACCCTAGCTCAAGATCTTATGTCCTTTCCTCAACACAAAATCTGCATGAAGACTTTACTTTTATTCATCTATGTCATATAAGAACATGTGTGGGTTTAGGAATTTATAATGCTAGCTACTTACCTACTGTTTTACACACCTCCACGGGTGATTTCTAACTATTAAGAACGCACTTCACACACTGCATCGTGCTACAGATATTATCTTATAAATAAAGCTGACAGTCAAAGATGTCACTGTTACTAAGTAGCAGCCCTTTGACAATTTCACTGCTTCAGAACACTAAAATATTGCACTTCCTTTAATAGTTTTAGCCCCACCCTCTGCTTTACTAGACAGCTGTAACATTTTGATAAAGCACATACTTAAAGCATTAAATCATAACATCATCTCTTTGCTGTAAATTGATTTTGTTCCCTTAGTCAGTGGGTTACTGGCTTTGATTAATGTTTCACCTTCCCTTATATTTCATTACCTTACAGTGTGAAAGATGCAAGTTGCTTAACACTCCCAAGACGGATCTAAGGATTAAAACAAATTAGACTAACAAATTTGCCAATACATTTCAGAAAGTCTGTTATTCCTAACAAGAACATATTAGGAAATGACTTGTCCTTTAAATTATGTTATTCTATTTCTATTCCCGAAAACTTTCCTAAGAATTACAGTTCTGGTTTCTACAGCCAACCTGCTTTTATTACTTCTCACCAGCTACACCAAACCCAGCACATGCAGGCTATTTTCCATTTGCCTTCTCCTGTTATGTCTTCAGTTACACGCTGGCTAGTCTATCCCTTAAATGCCCCATGGGTGGCTTTTCCCCCAGATTTTGACAGAATGAAAGCACTTTGATATCCTGATTATCCATCTTCAACAGAATGCATCTTTCTTCCATAATGGGATGGACTCAAAAGACACAAAACTTGCTGTTTTCATAACTAATACAAGCAAATTTGAATACATAAAGGACTAGATCTGTTGCATAACAAAGTGCTTTTAAACACAACCGGCTCTCAGAAAGGAACTCTGTTTCCACCTCAATTCTCCCTCAAAATAATCTTAACCAACACTTCTCACCCCCCAGAGGAAATAAACTCTTTATTTAAAAGGAAAACAACTAAAACCAACCCACACAGTTGGCCTTTGTCCACAGAAAGGCAGAATCCTTGAAGCTGGAAGAGTCCTCCCCTAAGTCCAACCCCCTGCTCCAGTAGGTCAGGTAGAGCAGGCAGTCCAGGACTCTTGCCACTCGGGTTTTGAGAATCTCCTCAGACAGAGACTTCACAGCTTCTCTGGGCAACCTGCGCAGTGTTTGACCACCCTCACTGTTAAATGATTATTTCTAAATATACACACAGAAGGATGTTGTAAAGCTATTTAAAAATCTGTCAGTTGTTCCTATGGCACTACTACGAGAACAGCAATATCATTACCAATACCCAGCATGTATCTAAGTACACTGTAATGTTTTAGGCAGCTGCAGAAATTACTTCCATATACAACACGCTCTCTTAATTAAGAATTTGTTTCTTCTTTTACACTACACTCCTCTGAGTCGGGCTGGTTCAACAAGAGACTGACGCAGCAAGCATTTCAAATTTGCTACTAAAATCAGAAGAATTTAGAAAGCAAGTATAGACCATCTATTAAATACTGTGGGCTAGCCAGGGTTCAACTTATCTATTCATTTCTGTGGTTTAGAAAGAATCAATACAGTATTAGTGTTCTTGCATTTCTTAAGCTGCAAGAGGATCCACACTGCTACTGCCAGACTCCACAGCAAATCCAGCATGATCCTACTGCACTCACTTCACGGCCCCTGTAGGGGAGACATGACTGAGATCTGTTCCACCGTACACAACACCTAGTCTTTCAGGGACTGAAAGAAGTCAGGTAGGCTTCCACGTGTTTCATGAAGGGCTATAATCACTTCTACACAGTTTTAGCTAGGCAGAACAGCAGGCTGTCAGGAGTGCCCCAAATTCCACAGTGGAGGCAGGACCAGTTAAAAGGGAGGAAAACTAGATGTCCATAGGTTTTTATGTTGGAACTAGAAGGAAAACAGTAGTTCACAAGCTAGATCTTAGAAGTAACTAATGTTTTGTTAGAGATGTGTTTCTCTACTGCATGTAACATAGGACCATTTAAAAAGATGAGGAGAAAGAACTGGTGCCATACTCTCCAGTTTTTATTCCCCACGTAGACCTTCACACATAACACAACTCTCTACTGTGAGAAGCTAAAGTAGAATGCCACAGCTCTTAATTGATAAGCCAAAATAAAAATGTCTAACTGTACACATTGAAGATCAACCAGATTGTACACTCCTAGATCCATACTGGTAATTGCAAGTGTAAGGGAAGTTTTCCCCATAACAACTCTTCACACGCTTTCTGCCTTACTTCTCACAAGACATGGTTCAGAAAGGAAAACAGGTGAGTACCAGAAATTCCAGTCTCATCTAGGGTCTGCAGGTAACCAAAAAAGAGGCACTGTACTGTGTGCTAGGTGTCATATGCCACCTGACTGGCATATGTTAAGTTTTTTGTCCTCTTCCAATCACTCACATTAATTTGAAATTAGCATTAAGTTTCGGCTTTTATGAAAGTTAACAGTGTCATCCAGTTTTGTGCCATTTTAGGCACAAGCTCACACACAGTCACTCTTTACAGCAGCTTTGTGGATCCTCAGCTTACTTGCAGTTTGTTCTATAAAAGTAAAATAACTATCTGCATAACAAAACATGTCCAACAGTTTTACAGAAAAGCTTTTTTTTTGTCTTTGAAAGAAGCTGGCATTCAATAGTTTATTATCTGAGTCTGACTGACATGTTTGATGACAAGCCAGTGTTACTTTTCACACTGGAAAAAAAACAACAACTATGTATGATTACTGCAGTGACTCAAGACCCTTTCAGAACTCCAAAGAGAAGCAAAGCTGTGCTATAAGCACACAGCTCAAACACTGCAAACACTACCAGGTTAACAGTGGGATTTTTGTTTAAGCTGCTGAGGTAACCCTTGAATCACCTGCAAGTACAATCTTCAGTTTTATTCACCTAGCTTTAGCACACATTTAAATAAATAGCTTTTAAAGCCAGTTGCATTTTTGTTTGTCCCTTCAAGTGAATACATTCAGAGTTTTCTTCTGAAAACATGATTTTTTCTAGCTATAAGAAAAAACAAACAGATTTAGAAATCTCAAGATTAGCTCATTGGCAAGGATCTGCAGATCCAAGGTCTCGGTTCTTAATATTTGGTAGCATTTTCCTCCTGCCTCCCACAGTAACTTCTTCCTTTATGTGGAAGAAACATTGTTAGAAACCTTAATTTAATGTGTAATGCAGATTTAGGAGGAATAGGTTTTGCATGAGGCAACACAACACAAATAGTTCATTCCCCAGCCTCCCAGACTCCTCACCACACTGATCACATTTGTCAGAAGGGATACTTCTAGCCACAAAACTTCTCTTGCCCTACAATTGTCTACACTGACAGGTAGGAGGGAAAAGAGCAAGTCTCCTCAATAAAGCCAGAAGAGGAAAGGAACCTAGAGATAAGTTACATGGAAACCATTAAAATAAAAAAAAAGTCAAGATGAAAATGAATTTGGTTTCTTTCATTGTGTATGTTTCATCAAAATCCTCAGGTTAGTCATATATTTCATAGAACAGAATCAGAACTATTTAGGTTGGAAAAGACCTTTAAGATCATTGAGCCCAACCACAAACCTGTCACTGCCAAGTCACACTACACCATGTCCCTAAGCACCCCATCTACCTGTCTTTTAAATACCTCCAGGGATGATGCCTCAACCACTTCCCTGGGCAGCCTGACCCAGTGCTTGACAATTTCCTTTCAATATTTCTGATTTTATTAAAATCTCTGTTATAACAGCTGTTATACTGGAAGCCTGAAGAAACACTCACCAAACCAAATGGATTAGTTTCCCTCCGTATGAGCTTCATGTATACATGTTCCATATCAACTATTCTTAAAACCCTATGGCTTACATAAACTAGCTCACTGCAGAAGTCTCTAAGATATAGTGAAAAGAGAACAGAGGATTCCTTAGTTGTCAGCAGTATTCAAGCATAAGAACAGAAATACAGATACTGTACTATGGCAATGATTTCTTCTATTTCCAGTTCCCAAATCTGTAGATCAGTTTCATCACTGTTTCTGACTGACTGACCGATTTAGTCATTTCCACTAGAGGCACTTTACAGGTCATTTCCTAAAGGCCATGACATAAGGCATCTTAAGCCAACAACATGGAAGGTGTTTCAGGCTTGTAAAATCAATTCCTTCACATTTGTCAAGATCATATACTATTGTAATTACTACAAATACCTTTGTAATTAATTCCTAGTCACTTATAGGAAAGAGATATTGAGAGTTCTGGGGAAAGAAAAGTGAGAGTAAGTTAGATGAAAAAAAAACCAGCAAATACAAGGGAAAAAGGAGAGGGAACACTGGAACAGGATCAAGAGCATCAGTTGGTTTTCACTCCCAACTTCATATTTGTCTAATTAGACAACAGTATTGGTCAGCCTATGCAGCTACAGATTCCCAAATAGAGCAGTACAAAAACCACCATGAGATGGTTAAACCTTTCCTGTGCTGAAAACTGCTGGCATCAAAAAGCTGACTCCTTGCATCAGTATTCCTTTTTTTTTTTTTTAAAAAAAAAAATAATAAATTATTTAACTTACTAACATTTTAACCAGGATTTTAAAAAATATGAAAAAACAACCTCCACCCACATGCTGGAAGTAAGCTGACATTTTATATAAGACAGAAAGAAATGAACAGTATTTAGACCTTCTGCAAGGAGGTTTATAGACAAGTTATTGGTAAAATCAGATCACAGACAATCACAGTCAATAAATATACTGAAGTACCTGTTCATCTTCAACAGTGTTTAATAACTGTGACATGTGGGCAACTTGAAGCTTGCCCCTCTCAACATGGTACAGCCTCTAGAGAGCCAGGGGGCTGTTGAAAACAGAAAAGTAGGCTCATAGGTACTTGAAGAGTTATTCTAGGCACTAGTCTGTCTAAGCCTGTTCAGGTAAATCTCACTTACTCTTCATACTCTATTAACTCTTCTCTTCAAGGTCCCCTTCCATTTGTTTTCCCATCTAACCTCGTGTGATGACTACATTCCACTCAGCACCTCTCCTGATCACATTTGCTGTTCCCTCTCATGCCTGATTGTCTTTTCCTTTGTCATTCTCCACCACCCACCCACCCCTAGTCCTTCAGGTGAAGGTACCAGGTAATTTTGTCCCACTAGTTCAGTAGGTCAACAATCTTCCCCTTGGCTCACGTGAATCAGGCAAACCTCTGCTCAAAGCTCCCGAGCTCAGTAAACAGCAGTGGTGGAGGGAGATAATGATTTTAAGCACAAGTAAGAAAAGTCTGCCAAGTGAGGCCTTGTTCTAGTTTTGTCCAACGATCACAGAATTTATGAAAAATTAGATCTGTATTTAAACAATGAGATCTGGAAAGACAGTGTCAGCCATAAGACATTCTCCCCCAAATAACCAAAAAAAAAAATCAAAGGTAAAAATAAGTTTAAAAAAAAATGAGCAGACACTCATTTGGGGAAAAAAAACAAAAACCAAAAGCCCCAAACCCCCAGTACTCAGCAAAGCCCAAATGGCACCTTAAGATCAAAGAGCTGCTATTTCTAAAACTATGAAGTCTTTTTGGTCCATTCAAACTGCTTCAGACTGTTGCTTGCACGCTGAAAGAAGGAACACTTAATGCCCAGCTGAACAGTCAATTAGCAGCTTTAGCTTCATTTTAGTTTTCGATATTTAACACTAACAGTAGGCATGAACCTATTTGGAAGACACTATTGTTTTCAAAGTTACGTTTATTCCCCTTTTCTTAATACAACTTGGCTTAGCGTATCAAATGCAGGCTTGTTTCTCACTCTGAAGAAGCATGCACTGAACAGGTTATAGCTCAGGATCTGGAGAACAAGAAAATACAAAGTAATCCTTTAAATAATCTCTTTGCAGTGGATCTCACAATCCCTTCCCATTTGAATTCACTTTTGTTGCAACATTACACTTTCCATTTCACAGTATGTTTTATCTCCATCACACTTATCACTCCTCCTTTTGTCTTACATAAATACCACTTTATAATCTCCCCATTTTAACAAAGTGAGATTTTTCTTGTTTGATTCTGATCTGATACAGGCCACCTAAGCAGTGCTGACTGGAAACCAATGCCTGTTAAGTTGTGAGATGGAGAAGCTACACAATAATCCTCATTCAGGAGCATAGACCTATGAAGACCACATACCACTTGCTACGAAAAAGCAGGACAAAACCATACAAAAAGTCCAAAGCTCAGATGGTAACTTCAGCATTCCTGATACAACTAAAACATACAATTTTAGCAAAACAAGTGCAAAAGTATTAAGACAGACTTAAGAACAACAAATGACTTAAAGACATAAATTTAAGGAGTGAGGCATCTCCATCATGTTTTGATGCTAGCTTTCTGATATATTTAGCTGTGTTCTTAGAAACTCCTAGAACCGAGCAGCATGGAGCAAAAATAACCAAGATGATCTTTTTTCCCCTGCAGCTTTCTCTCTTTTCTACCTGCCAAAGCATTCAAGAAAAGGCCAGTTAGTAGGTTCCCAGCTTTCTGTTATTGAGAAAATTGGCATCTTAGCTAACCTATGACATTATACATTAAAAATTATAGAAGTAATATTTATCCCTCAGATGAAACTGCTGGACTCCTTACCACTATAGCAACAAACTAATGCTCTGTAGTAGTCAACATGTAGACTGCCTGCATGGTTTGGGTATGCTGACAGCTTTTATATCCCAGAGTTAAGAGGGATAAGCATAGCTATCTGGTACGTGCAAGTGCTGCACTTACAGATTTATTATTTTCATAGAAGGTCTTAAATTAAACAGATAGCAGTATTGCTTAGAATTTCATTATAATGTCTGTTTCATAACACTCGATGTCAGACTTCACAAATAATGCTTTACATTTTAAAGTTAACTGCTTCAATCCTCCCCAAGCGGCTCTTTATCACATTCAAAAAATGAACGCAAGAAGTTTTACTTTTAATATTGACCATCCAGAATTTTATTTTCATAAAGATATCAAACTTTGATACTTTTTGCAGCCCTATAGAGTTGTATCAATCAGAAAACTGTAGACAAATAGCATCTATCATTTGTAGCAGATTTACTTCTGAGGCCATGCAATAGTGACCCACATACCACTGTAAAAGTGATCTTTAAAATCATCTAAAACATATACTACTTACGCAGTTCTAATACCTCCTGCCTCAAGACTAACATTTCCATAGCCACAAAAGAAAAATTTGTGACAGCTACTATCTTATTCTTGGATTATATACTTTTATTCATGTCTGCAAATTCCAAAAATTAAACACTTCCTTATTTCAAAGCCAGTTCTGACATCTGGATGAATTCACAATTAAGCCTAGTTACTTAGCACTGCTGACATGATCACATACTAAAGATTCAGACAAATACAATCCTTATTCCTGAGCAGATTTATTTAGCTTGGGCATTCTTGCTTGGCTTATTGGAATCTTTAGAGACTTTAGCTCCTCCTCTCTTAACAAGTATGGGAGAGTTGAGAGATCTCTGTAATATCTTCTCGCAAAAACAAAGTTTTATTTCTCCTAGATCGCAAATAAAATTTCTCCTACTGCTGTGTTGCACAGTTGTCGCAAAGGAGATCCAAGAGTCTGACTGTTCCATCTTGTTTCTGTAACAGCTGCACCATATGGTGCTGTACAGAATGATGCAAGTTTAATAATTCCATTTCTGAAGGTTTCCTCATGCTCTTCTGCAGCCAGTTTCTGTCTGATAGACAAAATTTTGTTTCTTAAGAAAAGCATGGAAGGCCAGTGATAATTGTTATGGTATGCATTGTACATTAAAGATGTCAGACAGGCTATCTTTTTTTCCAACTGAATATATTTCATATAGGTGTGGTTATAATTATGAAAAGGAATAGCAAGATGTTTGTTAATTAAACTGAGTTTTGAATATCATAAGGTATTACACTGTGCCGTATGCTTACAGTATCACGTGAGCATACAGTCAGACAGGAGCACCCCTAACCTGTTTTGTGTTGTCTCGGTAAGTCTCTCTGCAGCACAAACCTGCAAGCCCTTCCTAGGCACGTCTGAAAATGGAGATGCATTACAGAGCAAGTCTGTGTGACACCAGTGCTCCGGGTTTAACTGGAAGGAATTGGAACAGCAAACATGTACTTTCCTATGAACTCAAGGAACGCAACTTGGAAATGCCAAGAGCTACATGACAAGGAACCTCAGTGTAATGAGTCCACAGCTATAACTGAGCACCCTGCACAGCTCGATTATAAATTACCCATGTCCAGCCACAATGATGTCATATGCACACGATCTTTGTAATTCTTAATTCCCTTATTCCCCACACGCCCTCTTCCTTCCTCCCATTCCACAGAGACTGGAAATGCAGCAGCTTTTGCAAACTGCCTGCCTGAACATTACGACTGAGTCACGACTCCATAGTTAGGGAGAAACGAGCAGCCAGACTTCCACCTCAAACGGGAGTACCCGGGGGCTCTACCGTGATTCTTTCGGGTTCCCCGACCCCTCTCTCCAGCGGGCCGGGGGCGGCCGGCGGGGCAGCCAGAGACCCCGGCACAGCACTCCCCGGGCAAGGGGGGAACCGGCCGCTCCTCCGCCC
>KL261594.1:0-28766 GCA_000699545.1 Podiceps cristatus | reverse complement strand
CCCTTCTCTTAATGTCGAGAGGGTTTTTGAGAAGGAGGAAAAAGAAAAAACAAAAGGACTCTAATGTGGATAGCTGTTTTGATACTAAGATAATCGTGATTGTCAAATGTGCACTCATGGAAATGAAAAAATCTTATGCACAAAGGTTGATAAAGTGAAATTAAGTTTTCCTTACAGCAAAACATTTCTTGGAATAATTTTATTTCCTTGCTCTTTTTTTTAATGTTGTCTGTATTTCAATAGTAATTTGTCTAGGGTTTTGATTTATTTCTTGGGTTCAATCCAAATCCTGTTGGGTGCACTTAAAGAATATCACCATTCTACAGCCAGTTGTATCTGATCCAGAGCCTGAAATGGTTATTCATGCTTTTGTTACCTCAAGATTAGACTATTCAAACTCTTTGCTGGTTGGTTTCCCTGATAATGCCTTCTATGAACTCCTGCTGTTACAAAATGTGTTTTCTGAAGTGATGCACTGCCTGCAAAGTCACTGCAGTAGCTATTGAATAACCGCTCCATTTATTAAATTTAGATTATTTCATGAACCTACAAAAAGCATGAACAGTCTCAGCATACTGTGTACCTAAAAATTTTAATTTGTCACTACAGGGACAGACTGGGTTTTGCCTGCTTCAGCAATACCTTCATCTAAAAATTTTCTCTGTGGTCTTCAGTGGGACACTGTGGACTAAGTTCAGTAACAAGAAACATGGCAGAGCTGTCCCATAATGAGGTAAAACTGTCAGATGTCACAGAGGTAGCTTTCATGAATTATATAAAGCAGTAGTTTTAATAGTGCTTTACACTCATTCCAGCTGTTGTAAGCCTGCAGGTGGCCTTTAACTACTTGCTATAATACAACAGAATGCATTCTTCCTTTCAGTGTTGTGTAGTTTCCATTAGCCCCTTTGTACAAATACAAGAATGGAGCAAAACAGCTCAAATCTGAACATAGATGCTTTTCCAGTTTAATAACAACATACAGCGGAACCTGAAAAAAAAAGAGACAAACTCACAAAGCTGCCAAGTCTGCATGCATGCATGAGTGTGAGCACACACTCACGTGTGTGCTTATGAGAGAGAGGGAAGCAGAGGAAGAAAGAAGTGTGAAGAGGGGGAGCACTGAGACACAGATTCAAAATTGCAGACTGAAAACTTAAGTGTCATCCAGACTTAAGCCTATTAGGAGTAGAAATCTTTGTTCTGACCAGGTCAAATACCTAGTGAATTGGATGTTGCAGATATGATTAGGAGGAAAATTCCAGATATCCACTTTTATTTAACAACTTCTGTTATGGTTACAGGATGTTCTGACACTGTCTCGCTTCAAACTGTTGACTTGCCACTGTATTGTAACTTCCATTCTCACCCTCACCCCAGTGCCATAAAGCAGCCGATACTGTTTACAGACATACTGCACTGGCAGCTCCATCTTTTGTGGGCTGAAATCCACCCTCTCTACTCACTGCCTGAGGAGCTGCAAGATGCCCCTTGATCTGTCACCCAACTACGAACAGCTGACAAGTTGCCTGTTTTCTTTAAGGCATCACAACTGGAAAGAGAAAAAAAATTTCAGACAGGTCTTTTGCACAGCACATGGCGGAACTGTGCTTTCCCTGGCTGCCATCATCTGAGAGAACATCTCTTAATACAGAAAAGTAGGAAAGCATCCCTTGCAGCAAAAATGAGCAATGCTACCCTATATACTAATTAGGTGCTTTAAAACTGTGTACCTAGCTGTGTTACTCTTAATTATGTAAATGGGGATAAAATCAGAATCATTTTCATCTTTTGCATCCTCAGAAATTTTTTGTATAGTATTGCCAGGGTATAAAATGCTTTCATGCAATGTGCTTTATGCATGCGTATGAAAAATTAAAGAAGGCAGAATAACTTCATCGAAACCACAGAGTCCACTACTTTCTCCACAGTGAATGCTTTAGAGCCAGTGCCTGAATGAATAGCAGAGATTTATAATGTGCCCTGAAGGTCAAAAGACTCTGGCTTGGACAGAACAATGAAGGGATCAAATTCCAAGGGAGGGTGGCCCCTCCTGAGCCCTTCTGGCCTCCAGTCTCCCTGGCGATACAATACGAGGGATTATTCACAAAAATACTTCAACCGATCTCAATTTTTTGCGTGGTTTACAGAGAAAGAAGCCTGGACCCCAACCATGTGGGATTATACCTGCTAAATCAACACCTTCAGTTTCACTCAGAACCAGGTGGGCAGCAAAAGTGTCTGAAAAGCAATCTCTATATTCTCCCCATTATTGTGGCTAATTTAAAAAAAAAAAAAAAGAAAGCCAGCTGAACTTTCCGTAAAGGGTGCATTCACATGTCAGAGTTGACTCTCATGAGAAGTAGAGAATTATGATGCCATAAATGACTATGCTGAGGAACTACTGCTGAAGATGAGAAATGGGGCTAGCTGTAAAAAAACAAAAAACAAAAACAAAAAACAAAAAACAAAAAAACCAAACAAAAAAACCCCACAACAAAACAGCAGTGCCAAGCAGGATTAGTGCCAAGTGGAAGGACTGGGGACCCAAAACTATTTCCAGCCAGGGCAACTTCTTGGCCAAGGCTTGTCGTTTTCCCATTCCCTCTTGACATGGTATTTCTATCATGATTGAAATAAATATGTCATGACATTCAATCCTGTCATATACCTGCCTTCTTGCCAAGGCTCAAATGCTACAATAAGTAAAATGACAAAAACATACTTACTAGAAATTATAAATCTAGGAAATCTGAAATTCTATGGAATATAAATAAAATTCTATGGAATATAAATAACCGACTTTCAAAGATCCTGATCATTACTTCCTGAGAAAAAAAGCAGATACCAAATGTATCCTTGGATATCTTTGGGAACAAATGGATAGACTTGATAGTTATAACCTTAGAGATAACAGGGAGATTATCTCTTCTGTGTATCAGTAAAACAGGGTAATAGTCCCAACAACTTCACAATAGTCTGGGCCAAGCTTCTTTTCTGTCTCCTTTAAGAGAGGCCTTAGATTACTGTGGTAACAAGTAATGGCTGAGTGACCTTATCCATCCCGGTCGGGACAATAAAATCTCATTTCTCATTCAGCAATGTCAAAAGGCTTCTTGAAAATAAGATCAGTATTTCATACTTATCTGTCCACATCATCTGCAAGGCTTGTGTTTGAATCTATCCAAAATAAGAGAAGCCAGCTAAAGTTGTTTCAATTGTTTTGTTAATCATCCAAAGTTAAAGATGGAGATATTAAATTAGTCAAAAGAACAACTGATCCAGTCCAAGCACTGTGAGGAACATAAATATGAGAAGTGTGGGATCAATGAGCAAAAATTAGTGTGCCAGGTCTAATTAGTAAACAAAGTAAGGAGAAAATGGACCTTGTCCAAATCCTATTCCTGCAACTTGTCAAAAAAGGGCTCACTATGCATTAGTGTTTAGTAATATCTGATTCTGTAGAAGTATACACATCATTTAAACAGTACCATTGTGACCCTTCATAAGGATTTGATATTTCGTCCTTGGTCAACTGTACCATGTTTGTGTAAATTAACACAGAGGAGATAAGAATCTGAAGTTATTGTCTGTGTATTAGGCAGTTAAGATGCTTAATATTTTCTTATCAGAAACCAGACCAATATGCCTTATTTCTTTTCTAAGAAAATCAGCAAAGAGGACTGTGTCATCAACACATTCTGGATTCCCAAGAAAAATAGCCATCCTCAAGCTGATGTCATTTGCAAATGTATCTTTCCTTCCTAGCAGTCAACCAAAAAGAATTAGTGCTGAAAAAATGGTAGTGTGATGCAGTGTGGCTGCAGAAACAAGAGGAAACCATGCTGTGAACCTTCCTTTAACTCGCATCAAACTTCCTGTCCCATTGAAGAGTTTTCTGCCAATAACACCGGCCTCCCGGGGAGGCTGGCAGTTACTGGAGGCAGCCCGCGCTTGGCGAGTGCACTGCATGAAAGGACTGATGGAAGACAATGCAAAGTATTGTGCAAGGTTTATTAAATCTTGCCAATATCTTAAAAAAAACCCCAAAACCCCCCAAAAAACAAAAAAACCCCAAAACCAAACCCCAAATCCTGGATCAAGGCAAAGGTCTTGTCTGCCAGTAAAACACATGAGTCAAAAGTCTCACTAAGCATCTTGGACTTTGTCATGGAGCGTGTTACAGATTCACTGAGAGAAATTCGCTCTCCTCTAGCAGCATCTTTGGGATTTTTGTACATAGTACAACTTCTCTCATGTTTGCTTAAAACCTGGTGGGATTGTATTGTCTGGCTGTAGACTGAGATTCCCTAAATATATCTGAAACATAAACCATTTAGTTCTCCTACATATTTACTGTGTATATGCAGATTTTGGAAACATGATTATTTCTAGATTTTAAAATAGCTTGTATTTTCAGTTAATGTAGGCACAAATCTAACAAGAGATGGAATGGAATTTGCAAATTGCATTTACAGCAAAATATTTCTTTGAGGACTGTTTAGGGTACCTTGAAAGTATCTATTTGGCTGACACAGAGCCTGCTTGCACTGACACTAAGAATAAATAAAGCAGAGAGGAGTCAGCTATTGCTTTACTCGTCCTGGGGGAAAAAATGTGAACTAAGGAGTCTATAAAAAGGTCAGCACATTGATCGAGGGGAGGCGGGGAGTGGATTTAAAATTATCTAGGCATTGAATAAGCAAACTGCAATATTGAATTTATAGAGAAAGAATGCCCTTAAGATGAGCGCCGACACTTTCTGAACCATCATCTTGTGCTGCTAACACAATCAGGACACATACATTAGAAATGAAGTCAGTGAAATCATGCTGAAAATGAGTGTAATGAGTAAGTGAAAGCTAAGTTCACTTAACAAATAACTGAAAATGAGTAATTGTAAACAAGACAGACGATTGAGTTATGAGGTAGGTTGCTGAGTTAGTAGTCTTGAGTTAAGGCTGTTAAATAACAATGTCCTTAATTCTCTCCAATGGTATATGTTGGCTAGATCAGAAAGTATGTTAGAAAATGCTTTCAGCTGTGCAGAAAACAATATGTTGGTGTTGAACCGTGCCCCATTGTAATACACAGAAGTCCTTTGCTGTTCTATGATATCTTCAAAGGAGATTTCAAACATAGATTTTACTTCTCTAACCATTCTCTACCATTCTATAACAAAGAAAATACAGGGTATGAGGGGTTTTTTTGGTCAAATGGATTCGGAAATTGCAGGGATTTCAAAAGAGGTAGAGAAAACAGTGGGATCTTCTCTTAATCCAGAGCATTAGCATTTGGCAAATACGAGACTGCTTTCTTGGAAGTAAATGCAGCATTAGTTCTGAGGAAATTGGAAACAATTTAAGATAACACTATGGAAACCTCTTTGGGTAAACTTCACGGTAATGTAAAAGGTAAGTGAAATTGACTTTAACAAACTTCCTGGAAAGACTATTTTTCAAGACCTAGTTGCCTAAGTGCACAGGGAAGACACGTCCAGGCACATGTGCAAGACAACACTTAAAGGAGACAGAAGCCCTACAAACCCCCAAAACATCTCTAGTCCAGAATATACTGAAGTCATTTCTATGCTAATATGCAGAGTCACACTGTGGGTTTATCTCCCTTGATCATCAACATCATATATAAAATTTGAACACTCCACATCTCCTAGGCCTGTCCAGGTTTGATTTCTGAAGAAATCAAGGTGCAAAGAAGTGGATCTGTGGGGCAGAGGGGCAGAAAGGGGTCTGGCACATTCCTGAACCTTTGCCCTCTTGGTTGCCTGTACAGAGCTGCAATATGTGCTGTGACCTGGGGATCTGGAAGCACCCAGGGTCTCCCAAGTCAAGTCACAAACTATACCTCATTTGTCAGACAAAAAAAAGATGCTCATAAAGCCATTTCTGGAAATTCTCCCTTCCGCCTGCGCTGTCTGTGCAGGGGAGAGATCTGCTTCGGGCTAAAAGAGCACCAAAAAGACTGCTGTCCTCCCTGCAGTGCTCCAGCTCCAGCTAGTAACAGGGGGAAGAGTCTTAAAAAAAGCCACAGGAATAAAAGACAGGTTAGGTGGCATTTTTCTGAATTGATAAGAAAATTCCTAGGGTACGGCATCCTTGTGTACAGCTGAAGGGTTTTATTATTTGGAGGGGTGCTGTTTACTCGGGAGATGGGAAGACTGCAACAGTAATGCATGAGGACGACTAACTTCGGGTTGGATATGGCAATTTGTGTCAAACATTGACTGCAACAGTAGTGTTGTAGTACAGGCATCTTATTACGTGTGCTTTGTCTCTCCGGCGGTAAAATATTACTTTATGTGAAGTTCAGTTTAGAATATAAACTACATAGGGCAACATCTGCCTCATTTTGCAGCTCTTACCTGGTCTACAAAGGGGAGCATACAGATGTATCATAGACTTTCTCCAACAAGTCATTAGTTTTTCTTGTTTGTGGCATGACAGCTAATTCTGACTCAGAGCATTGCACTAAAATGTCATGTCTTTAATGCCTAGGACCTCAGAAAAGGAAATTTTTTTTGATAGATTGCTGCAGGTTTTGCTTCTATATATCCACTGATCTACAGTCATCTCCAATGTTGAAGGTTTTTGGTTTATGATGTGTGCTGGGCAGTACAGAGCAACAAAGTCCCATGGAAAATCAGTCATCATCAGGAAGGATGTGATGCAATGAAAGGTAGACTGTTGGGTTTTGTTATTGTTGTTTCAGCATTTTTTTGCTAGGGGAAACATCATCATAGCAGAGAGTACAAAAGTAGTTTCAAGAAGTTGCTATTCAATGAAGTAAGATCACCTATGATGAATCTGTTGACTCTGCCATGTTGGAAGAATTTGCCTATGTGCTATTTACGTTTTAAGCTAAATTTGTATCAGGCTGTAGGGGATAAAATTAAGTTCAGATCAATATAGTAGCAACATCAGCATTGGCATTGGCACAAAACAAACATTTCACTTCAGTAAAGCAACATGTTGCTTTGTTTCATCTTCTGCAATAATCTGCTGCTCAGTGCTGCTGCCTTTGAAGCCAATGGGAAAACCACCCACTGGCCTCTGTGGAAACAAGACTGTATCTTCTATTTCTAGCATGCTAACCACATTAAGGTGTTCTTGAGACTACGCGTGAATCAAATCATTCTGAAGGTTTTATTGGTTTGCATGAAAAATAAACTGCTTTTCACCCCCAGCCTTCTACTTTAACATAGTCACTTGAATACTATAGCCAAATAAGTATGCTTGAAACAGTCCAAAGAATGAATTTTGTATATGTTTCTTGATTTGAACTTTGCTGTTGAATTTTGTAAATCTTTTTTCTGTTACTGTATTTATGTGAAAAATACCATAGCCTTAGGTTTTGGAGGACTTCTGATTATTTTTTTAACTTCTGTTAGTTTTTACCAAGTTGTTGTTGTTATTAATATTATTAAGAAGAAGAAGATGAGGAAGATTTCAGCACCAAATTAAGAAAAAAAAAAAAAAACAAAACAAAAAAACCCACAAACCCCAAAACCACACACAACCATTTCAGAGGGGCTTCTTTGACCTTGCACAATTCCATTTCTCAGTTCAAAGAATGACGTCAGCCTCGTGGTTAAAATCCTGGGCCAAGACTCAAAATCCACCTTTAACTTTGTTACACACTTATGCAGGTTTGATCACTTCCCATAGTGACTCAATGTTTTTCTGTATTAGAAAGTGAAAAAATAACTTCTTTTTTTCCATCCTACTCTTTCAGTCAAAGGCTGTTACTTACTGGTTACTTGTACAACACAAAGCACAACGAGGCCCCTTTATTGGAGGGAATTTAGTAAACAACTGAACATTAACATTTGAATCTGAAACAAAACTATTTTTTCGTGCTTTCATTGTTGTGTATCTTGCATAATTGTTGTCTTCCTAGAAAGCATTAAACAGCTCATCCAGCTTTTCCAGGAGAATCTTCACAGCATAATAGCTGCTGACATCTGCTTAAATATGGTAATAATTTGTTCTTTATACAACAACTATGAGCCATAAAATGTATTGTGTGTGTCAGAGAAGGAAGTGCAGCTTTTTCCAGGGTATATAAAGGGAAGATTCATTTTTTATCTGATCCTGACAACTGGAGAAAAAAGGACACAAAACAGGACTTGGTGATAAAACACTAAAGGACACTGCAAGACTAAAATAATATAATGTCTTTTTTTGGTGGATTCATTGCCATCATCAAAGATTTTCATATGCCATTATGGTTTAATAATTCATAATATCATTTGCAATAACACCTGGGTAGCTCTAATCTCACTATATATTTTTCTTTCTTTAAATGACCAAAACTACCTGACTAGCTTGGTCCCTGATGAGTTCACATGGTGGGTGGTCTAAAGCATACTTTCCAGATCTATCTCACCATTTCTATCTAGAAAAGCAGTAAAGATAAATGTAGGTGAAATACCTCTTGTTAAGTCCAACTTGGTAAACTTTAAATATGTTTTCATGTATTTAGTCCACTGCCTCTGAAGCTTCAAGGCCAGTGAATGACTTGTTAAACCCTGAAGCTGTCATGTAGACTACCATATACAGAGAACCAACTAAAAACATTCTATAGTCCACTATGGTTATTGTGGTGACAGTATAGCACTGATTTGCAGACCTAATATCTATAACCACTGGCTTAAAGCAAGCATTTAATTGTACATTCAGTCAACTTGTCTTGTCTTGCTGTGCTTTGTCATGCCTTGCCTTGCCTTGCCTTTTATTCTTCTCTTCTCCCTTCTCTCTAGAAAGTAGATGTGGGTCTGAACTCCACAACTGTGTGATCTAGTATCCTCCACAGATAGGAATATGGGATCCAACCAGTGCCACTGATAGGCAATCACAAGCATCACACTGATTCAGTTTTAACAAAAAGAGGGACAAAAGTTGCTATGAGGTTGTTCCAAAATCCACTGAAACCAATGGAATTTCTCACACTAATATCAGGCTGTGGATCAAAGTCTATGTTTTAGTCACTATGGAACACAAAATCTGGAATTCAAGCTATCCTGTATCAGTTGCTGTTGGTTGTGCTATTTTCTATTGATGGGCAAAAAAAAAGGCTTGGAAAGGAATCTACTTTTATTGCCTTTAAAACATAAAGTGTAATTTGAAATTAATTATTGTAAATTTACATTGAAATGGTAGAGGATTTTTTAGCTAAGGTTTGGGTTTAATGTCTCCAATCTTCTACTTACAATGCTGATCAGTATGTGTTCAGTATTTTTTTCCTTAAGCTTTTAACCAAACAATCCTAGAGCTAAGTACCTAAATAATTCTGTTTGGCTCATTGCAGTTTCAAAATGTTGCCAAGCACTCCAGAAGACATTCTATGGCTCTTCATCATGTCAATGTATATCTTATTCATTAGTGACCATATTGCTGAGTGGAATCTAATTATATTCAAAATGGTTGTCTTTTTTTTTTTTTTTAGTTTTTTTTTTTTTTTTTTTTCCCCAAAATATGAGCACACTATCAAATTGATTTTCTTTACAGGATTTATCTCTTTAGTTAGTATTAATTAAACTCAACTCTTCTGGACAAAAAATTCTTAGATGTAGAGCCCCTTAGCCAAAAGTTTGTACTTTACAGTTGAACATGTTTACTAGTGGGCTATTTTCTCTTGTACTGGCTACAAACAGTGCTATTTATGTGTACAAACAGCTCTTTTTGTGGCATGGCTCAGCTCAGAAGATTTGAGTTTGATACTTCAGAGCACCAAGTCTGGGAATTTGTTTAAATAAGGATAAGGACAACATGAAGAGTGTCTGGCATACCAATCCTTTTAAAAGTTGCTCTGCGGAAAAAAATGCCTTTGACTATTCAAGATGCAGTTTCAAAAAAGTGATTGCTTCAGAGTTATGCATTAAATCTTACTTTCAAAATGATTGCACTCTCCATTGAATGCTCTACTTCTTATTTAAGAAACCTGAAAGGGATTTCAGAGCTAGGTACTCAGTTTGCAGAACTGTCCCCGGTCCGTTTGGTCTGCAATGTGTACCCACCACTTCATTCAGTGCTATCCCTATTTACACATAACTTTTGTTTAAAAATTGATATGTTGGTATTTTCATAGAAGGGGAGAACTGCAGTTTTAATTATCTTTCCATAAATTATTTACGTGGAGCCTTTTATTGACTTCTCTGAAGTACAAATATTTTGAAGATGCAGAATGAATAAGCCACTTCACACCTCTGTAGCCATTAGAGGGGAAGGTTAGAGCATTAGAAAAGGAGGCTGAGGGGAGACCTTATTGCTCTCTACAGCTGCCTGAAAGGAGGCTGTGGCGAGGTGGGTGTGGGTCTCTTCTCCCAAGTAACAGGTGAGAGGAGAAGAGGAAATGGCCTCAAGTTACGCCGGGGGAGGTTTAGATTGGATATTAGGAAACATTTCTTCACTGAAAGGGCTGTCAGGCACTGGAACAGGCTGCCCAGGGAGGTCGTCCAGTCCCCATCCCTGGAGGTATTTAAAAGACGGGTAGATGAGGTGTGTAGGGACATTGTTTAGTAGTGGTCATGCACGGTTGGACTCGATGATCTTAAAGGTCCTTTCCAACCAAGGGATTCTATGATTCTATTATTTCTTATGAACAAACACTCCATCTGAGGAATCTGGGGATGAGTGAAGACTCTTGCTTTGTCCAGCCAAACTTTGAAAATCTTAACAACTGAGCTGGGTATACTTGAAAAAAAAAAAAAATCTTAAAAGATTTTTTTAAGTCCTTGCTTGCTTCAAGTTTGACCAGGAAAAAAATAAATTATTGTTCTAACAGGTTTGCCTACTTTGAAAAAAAAGTCACACCAGCAGCTTTTAAAATTAAATCTATAAGTTCTATCAAAAGAAGGAAAATTCTTCTCTACTTCAAACTACTTGAGAGAGATTATTAGTCTCTTGTGGCACCAATGAGCTGTTGATAGAAACCTGGAAGGCCTCATATATCTTCTATGGAAAGAAGGAAAAGAAGATTTTATATTCAACTTCTCCACATGATACTTGCCATGACAGAAGCACTCTGTGGAGTTTGGGGTGCAACCAGGTATCAGCAATGGGTTCACAAAACATGCTTATCTTGGCAATGACTATGTATAAACCATTATTCAAAACGATTTAGTTCAGGTTTTGCAAGATGGTGCAGAAATCTTACTAATGATAACCAATTTGTTCCCTTTTCCAAGGAGCAAGCAATTCTGAAAACAAGCCTTTGATTTCTCTCACTGTAGAGTCAGGTTGCCCAGGCTGTGGCAGACTATATATATACACATATATATTATACATGTGAGTGGATATATACATAAGTATGTACATACATATGCATGTGTCTATCTATGTCTATGTGCTGCTCTCTGCCCAGGCCAGTTTCAGAAACAAATCATTCCTCTCTGCTGTCTGTGCACAGGAAACCTGTGGTGCAGCAAGGCACAGAGTCACTGATCTAGCTGCAAAGTTCCCAGAATCTCATCATGATTCATTTGTCTGAAAATTTTGCTCTTGCTGAGCCATCTGAGACCTGTGGAGTTGAAGAGAGGCTGCTGTTCAGCCAGCCTTAATCTCCTTTCCCGTTTGCACTGTTTTAAGTTGCTCAGATTGTTTTGTTTCATGTTTATTGTCATTTTTCTTCGTTCTTTGTATCCCAACAACATTTGACTATTCACCAGAACAAGGATCTCCTTGATAAAAGAGCTTCTGTTTACATTTACCTTATCACTACTTTTTTCCCCTTTTGCATGGAGTTTCTCAAAGCTCCTGATTCAAAGCCTCAATGATTTACTCGCATTATGCACATAAACCAGCTACTCTTCAAGAGGACCTCTGGCATCTTAGAAATGCTGCAGAGGCTTTGATCAACTGATAGCAGTGTGCACCATGTATTGCCCCTCCCAACAATGTCAGCTATTCTGACATGGTTTTTGTTGCGTAACTCTACCATGAAATTTAAGTAATTATTTTTATTTAGAGAAGTGAAGAAAGACTTTTGGCAAGTCATGAAACTTTGAAATGGAATATCTTTCTTACTGAACAAATTGATACTTTTCCCTCCAAAATAGTTGAGAACTTTAATAAGACTAAGATATTAAGGGTTTTTTTAAGGAAATCGAGTATTATAGCAATGAATCACTCATGCTACTTTGTAGTGTAGAGCAGTTAAAAGTTATTTGACAGTTTTGAATTACTGAAGGGTATAGTTACCTTTGGGAAATACTTGCAAATTTAATTCTTTTCAAAATTATTGTTATTTAACACCACATATAACAGCTGTCTATAGATAAACATGAGCTTTCATACAGACTGAATGTATTATCCCAGATCATAGACTTCCAATGTCTATTAGATTTTGCAATAACAATTATCTCTGAGCACATAAAATGAAAAAAAATTGAAATCGGTCAAAAAATAATTTCAATCAGCAATGTTCACATGCAGAAGTCTTCACTTGTGGCACATCATGGATTTGAGAGAGGACATTTCATAAGACGGACGGGGGAAACTTACTCAAAGTCATTCTGTGAAGATCAGATGAATTCTTCTGTGTTTTGAGTACTGAGGTAAGGAGATCATCTGCGTTCATCAGTCACACCAAATAACTTCCTTCTAACTCGATCAAATTGCACCTGAAAACCAGTCAGGTTTTAGTATTGCCATTGCAAGGTTGATCCAGAGCAGGAGAGCTGCAGACTCGTAATTCCCACACAGAATTTATCCATCTCTCTGCCAATGTGACTTTAAGTAGTTCTTTTCCCTCTCTCATAGATCCATTAACAGCGTGCATATTCCCTCCCATCCTTTATCTTGCTGGGCTAAACATACATATGCCTTTAATCTTTTCTTACTGGATAGCCTTTCCAAAGAAGAGAGACGTTCTCTCCCATAGCTTTCCGTGACACCTTCATTCAAAAGTGTTTTCCTGTGGTAGAGTGTACTGTTTGCACACAAGATTCTCCCATTTCTTTAGCATATATTTGTAAAAATGTAAAGGATGGATGTCTATGCAATACAGTGCATTGTTTTGCTGCATTTCTGGTAAGTTTTTCTGTTTCTTTATACAATCGTAAGGAATCTCTTCCATCAGACTTTTCATCTCCACACGGTTTGTTTCATGTTGAACCTCCTGTGTGCCTTACACCTTCCTGTGCATAGCTAGTGAGGAACACCATTGCCTTTATTAAAAGCCAGGAGAACGTGTCCAAACAATGCAAATGAACTTGGACATCTTCCATATTTAAGCGCTTTGATAAAGTCCCTAAGGTAAAGGAAGCTGACCTCTGAAATTTATCTCTACATTACAGCTTTTCCTTCCCATCTAGTGGATGCTTGACCTTCTAAATTAAGCCCCCTTTCTTTAGGAGAAAGAAAGGCAAACCAATGTAATGGCTTTTCATGCTCCATCTTATGCACAAAGGAGATAGTAAATCCCTAACTTTATGACTAGCAGAAATCCTCGATGCCGTGTATACTAAAAGCCCAAGGACAAGGAGACCACTAATGGTGTTTTTTCCATAGTTGAGTACACTAACGGCTGTTTTCAGCTACAGTAGATTTCTAATATCAAAGAGAGGAGTAAATCAAATTGAGCCTTCACATTTATAACACACTTTTTCCTATGGGGTTTTGTGCATACTTCCTTTGAAGTCTTTTCTATTCTGATAGATTTTTCAGTACATCTTGATGTGACAGGGGAGCTGACAGGACACTGAGAGTTTAAGGGTTTAAAACTTGACCAAAAGCCCACAGAAGTCTGTAGGAGCCTTTCCATTGCCTTCTGTGGGGTCTAAATCTGCTACTTAATAAACTTCCCCTATGAAACCTGGGATTTGCATACCCCCTGGCTGTGGGTACATTTGGTTCTTTTTCCTGTCATTTCTCTCTTATGTTTTGTCAGCTAGACTTTCTGTCAGCCACCTCCATTTTTTTTTCTTGGTTTATGATATGAAAGAGCTCCTGTGTTGGAAACCCAAGTCTCTCAATTCCATACCAAATTCAACCCGCTTTGGTTTCTGAAGCAGAAGCATACATGGGACAGTGCCTTCGACAAACAACGGGTAAAAGTTGCTGCAGAGGTGAGGACATGCAGAACTAGCAAAGTCCATTCGTGCTAAATTACTGAAGTTATTCATGTGATCCAATAGCTTTAATAGTCAAGCCAAAAAAACATGCCAGAAACTTCCTACATATAGCGCAGGAGGGCTCCTTGGCCAGGACTCCGTTACAAGCAGTGTAAGGGTAGACTGAGGTCTGCAGGGCAAGCACCTGATCTCACAGGTGCATGGCATGTTTGCACTCAAGACGCTTCCCATCTTGGACTTGTCCCTTCATCCTCCATGCTTCTCTCTCAGCTCTGCCCTGCCTGCCCAGGCCGCCTGACTGGGGGTCAGCAGCCCTAGCTGGGGGGCCTGCTGAGCCCCCTGAGGGCTCCGGAGCTGCCACCCCGTCAAAGAGCTGACCTGGGACTGATTTGGTGGAAACTTTCCAACTCCATACCCGAGGGGGAAACAAAACAAAAAAGACTTGAGTCTGGTACACTTGTGTGTGTACATACATAGGCATGTATTTATGTAGACAGCTATCATTTTCCTTATTTCTTTCTTATAAAAGATTCTGGATATTTGATTTTCTTTCCATTGTTCTGAAAATCAAAACAAAAAAAAAGTGATGAAAGCTGTTCTTCTTTCCTTATACCAATGACACAGAATAAAAACTGTGAAGAAACTGAAGAAATTGGAAAATAAAAAGGTGACTTAATCATTTCAGTTTAAAATATGTGAAGTCAGAAGAGATAACTAAACAAGGTACGAGAAGGACCTTTTATAGGAAAGATCTTAAATAGTCTTTAAAAATTTAGTCTTGATTTTAGGGCAGAAAGTGTTCTGGCCTCTCTCAGTTACCATCTGAAATTTCTTCTGATTAGCATAGACGTAGGAGAAATAAATGAAGGTTACTATATTTATAATGATATATGCAATATATTGCTTCTAGGTTTTCCAGGTGCCAAATCACTGAAGCCTATAGAAAATCAATTTTCCTTGTTTTATAGAAGATAATTCTAAAAATTATTTCTTCTTTCCTTCTTGGACTTTGTACATTTGAACCCATGGTAAGTAAAATTGCACAATATTTCCAGTTTTACTGTCAACTTTGACATATCCTGAATTTATAATATCATGGTAGTAGATTCATTCATTCATTTGGCAAGGTCTATTTGCAGCTTTTTACTTTTGGTAACATGCTGTCCTAAACTTATTCATATAAAACTTTCATGTCACCTTCATGTATCACTTTATCACTCATATATTAGTTATGATGATAAATGAGTGAAAAGTCAATACCCCTGTTAGTGGGAAGAGACATTCAGGTCAAAAGTATGAAGCAGCTAAGCTTGTTTTTTTGGAGCCAGGCAGCAGGAACTAGCAGCAAGTCACACACGAAGTCCATGCCTGGACAAAACCACAAACTTTAAGGGAGGGGAAACTATGCTGCATATTGTTTAACGAGGGATACATGTGGCTGGCAGAAAAAGTCAGTAAGCGCTGTGGAGTCTCCGTCCTTGGAGGTATTCAAAAGCTGCCTGAACACAGGCATGGGCAACCAGCTCTAGATGGTCCTGCTTGAGTGGGGGTGGTTGGACCAGATGACCTCCAGAGGTCCCTTCTCACCTCAGCTGTTCTATGACTCTGTTAATATCTAAAAGAAAAGCAAAAGAGCAGTAGGAACTGTTCCAAAAGCAGGTACCAGAGCTAAGAACTGTATTTTCGTGAGGAGCACTACCAAAAGCCACAGTAGTAGCTCTGAAGGGCTGTGAAGGTCCATCTTCAGCCACAGTAGGACCAAGACGAGAAACAAGGGAGCCTTGCTTCCACATCCACTTCCACCAATTACTTTCTGCCCAACATTGTAACTCTTTTAATTTTTTTGCCCTACACTTTCCTCATCTGTATTGAGTGCTAGCTGACTTGAGAAATGCTTTAAAATCTGTAGCTGAAAACTACTACTGCTGCTATACTTGTTATTATTACTTGTACAGTATATCTGACAGATGTCCTGGGCAAAGCAGTAGACTCTGCAATAAAGGAGACAATTAGAGGAAGCATGCAAAAATTGTTCTCCATGGCAGAAGAATCTGTATGGCTTTTTGAAGGGAAGCCATGCCGCACAAACCTGTCAAATCTCTTTAGAAGAACCAGTGACTGTGAGAGAAGTATAATCTTGTCAAGATACATTCTTGTATTTTTCAAGAGCTTTTGGTGAGGTTTCTCATCAAAGGTTGTAAGAAGATAATTCTTAGAAAGAATGAAATTCTTAGAAAGAAAATCTTAGAAATCTTAGAAAGAATCTTCTTAGTAAGAAGATAATTGATTAGAAAGTAGAGAAAGAAGGGTAGGACTAGTGACTAGCCAGCCCATCAGTGGTCAAGGTCACAGGTGGGATGCTACAGTGATACACAGTTAAGATCAGTGCTTTGCAATGTTATCCTGAGAGATCTGAAAGCATGGGCAGCTAGTGAATTGTCAAATCTTTGTTGGCGTTTTAAGATCAGGCAGGATAATAAAAACTAAAGCTGGTTGTGAAGAATTAAAGCAGGACTTCATTGGTGAGCAATAAAATGGTTAGTAAAATTCTATGTTTATAAATGTGAAGTGATGTACCTGAGAAAAATAACTTAACTTGCATAATTATGCACTCTATATGAGCAACTAAAACTCCAAAGAGAGAGAGGGGGGAATCACCGTGTTCAGCTCGATGAGAACATCAGCTTAAAAGTCAGCAGGGGTCAAAATCAAAATAGAACAGTAGGCAAAAAGGAATTGAGGGAAAAGCTAGAAATTATGTCCCTGTGTGCCTCCAGTAGCACCCACATCTTCAAAGCCATGTGCAATTTATGTCCTCCTATCTATAACCAGGTATAGCCAAAGTGACGATCCCATTTCACAAGGTATAGATAATGTTCCTTTTACTACAGTAAAAGGTTTCCCTAAAGGTTTTCCTGGATGTGGAGAAAGAAAAAAAAAAAAAAAGAAAAAAAAAAAAAAGAAACAAAACAAACAACAAAAACCAAACCTCTAAAAGGTTTTCCTGGATGTGATGACAGGAAAAAAAAAAAAAAAAGAGACTGTATATGGAGGAGGAGGCTGTAACAGCTGTATGCGTACCTCTGTGTATGACATGGAGAAGGTGAAAAGTGAATGATTATGAAGTATTTCTCACAGAAATACACAGCTTTAAAACAAATCAAAGTATTTCTGCCTTGCGCACACTCCTCAAAGTGCCTAAGTAGAACGCAAAAACTCATTCCCACAGGATCATGCAGGCGCCAAAATGGAGAATATCCAATTCTGAATATTAAGAGCACTGGCTTGAATACATCCTCTGGTACTGAAATACTGAAGGCACTGACTGCAAAAATCTAGATTACTATTTCCCATTCTTATACATTTCCCCCTCATGCCAGATACCAGTCTCAGTCAGTAGGTAAACCTTTGGCCAAAGCTTTAATGGTTTGTGTTTTGTACAAAACCTTGACTGATAGTCCTTAGGTGTGTTTTTGTAGACAGACAACTGGACCCTGTACCCAGGTTAACTTCAAGGCTGTTTCCATGTCCTTGTACAAGTGGGCTTTTTATGTAGAAACGTTTTGTCAGTACATCCCGAACAAACATGAACTCCATGCTCCCAGCCATCCAAAAAGACTTTGCCATTAAATTCAGACAGCTACTGACTCCATCTGACAGACAGCAGAGCTGTTGAAGAGTAAATGAGCTCATCTGGGGTCTTGTTTTAACACCAGAAAACAACCTGTCCTAGGGAACACTGCCCGAGTCCAGGGGCTGCACAGGCTTACAAAACAGGACCCTGCTTGGGACTCATGCCTCCAGGCAGATTTCTTTTTCACTGTTGGGTTTTGGAAAGCAGACGGATACTGCCTGCTAGATGTTTCTTAACAATTTTTAAGATAAGTAGAGTATTACTACTATTTCAAAAGTAATCCTGCTACAGGAAGTATCATGAGAATAGAAAATACCTTTGGCTATAGCAACTGCAGTAAAACCAGAAACTAAAGAGCTAAATTGTTCTTTTTAATGTGGCTAGGTGTACAGATTGCCTCCACATTAGCCAAAATCATTGAGAAATAAGCTATGCAGTAGTAGGTATCTCATGGATGAATTTCATCATGAATCTAAACTCCCGAAGATGACTTTTCCACATTTAGCCAATCTATTCAGTGATCTCATGAGTGAAGCTGAAGAAACAACCTGCGGTCAACAGGTATTTAGATAATTTAATTATTCCATTTCCTCATGTTCTCCCAAACTCTGACTTTTAGTAACTTCTGCTGAATTAAGTGATGCAGAAGGCTTGTAAATGACTCAGCTTCGGGTTGTTCATGGGCTGTGGCCACTACTGTATTAGATTTTTTTATTACACTGTATGATTGATCATCCTGACCTGGTCAGACTGTTTTTTGTGTGACCAGAGACATAAAAAGCGCAAAGCTGAATTATTGGTGCATGCGTTTTTTGAAGACAGGGAGCTGAGTTTGTGGAGCTAGAGAAGTAGAGCCCTGGATTTTATGGAGTGTTTAAATGCTTTTCTTTTCTAGTAGAGCCTTTTACAGAATATTATAATTAGGAAAAAAAAAAAAAAGGCAAAAAAAAGCGCAGCTATTGTATTAGTACAGGCTGGGATCAGATTAAAATTTAATTGTTGTCATAACACATTTCCATAAGGTAGTCACAAATGGCACATACATGCAAAATCCCAGCTGTGAGAAGAGCAATGTAGAACCATTACTGATTCCTTCAGGGAAAAGGTTACATGCAAAAGGTTTAATGTCAGATTAAAAAACCACTATCTTTTTCCAAGTAAAAAGGATAAAGAAAATAGAATGAGGTCAGATTAACTGACATGAGCAAGAAAAGGTAAAGGACTTTCCTTGAGCCAGAGGGCCCAGAAGGGCTAAAATGACATTTATGATGATTGTTTCTGTCACAAGACTTTTGCCAAATCAAATAAATTGAATGTAAGGTATCCAGACCCACCATCACCTATCTGTTGTAGAACAACTCAGTCTTTCCACATAAAATAAGTGGTCCATACACTTTTAGGAGTATCTGCAACTGACTGAGGAATCCTCTACTGAACTCTTCAAGGCAAAACATTAGACCCAGACCCTTCAACCTTACAGTGCGTGGTAAAGTAATGAATCGTATTCCTCTTTTTACCTCACTTTTTAACCTTCAAAACATGCCAAATCCCTACCAGCCCCATTTACTAGCCTTCCCTTCAGCCTGGACAAAAGTCATCCCTTCCCTGAACCAAAGAACAGTGCAATCAACTATATCACTCACACACACAAAAAACCATTTGTAAACATGCCATTCAAGCACACAAACAAAACAAAGGTAAATTACTGTTCCCTGCCATGAAACATTCAGTAAAGTGAAACAATTAGTGCGTATCATCAAAATGGGCCCACGGTGTAAAATGTGAACAACATCATGAGCTAAATCTTAGTTTCAGAGGAGGAAGATGGACTAATGGCATAGACTTTGGGGAACGCAAAACTTTTCTGTGTTCTTAAAAGGCACAGGTGTGTATGTAGGCTGTGATTTTTTGTTGTTTTGACTTTCAGGAAATGAACTTTTTTTTTTTTTTTTTTTAATAACTGGTTTCTGAGTATCCACCTTGAGACACCAAAAAGAGATCTGATTTTGAGAACAGGAATGCTTTTATTCACCTTTTCTTTTGTTCTTCTGTCCTTTCTTCCCTCTCTCTGCAAGTACCAAGTACCTCACCACAAGTATTCCCACATCTAACTAGTTATTACTAGGGTTCTTTTAAAGACTTTTATAAAATGTGACTCCAATCCATAAGTCCTGAATTGTATAATTCCATACAAATCATTTAGGCCCTCCATCATATCCTTCATTCCATGCATGTCATTTGAAACAAAAATACTTTAAGAAGATAGAAACAAACTAATATTGCATATTAAGGGAGATACAATAATCCCAATTTGTCACTTCAACCTGATGAACAAAGGCATCCAGTTTTCTATCAGGCAGATATATCGTGTTTTTCTGAGGCAGGACGGCCTCATGGTGTCTGAACAGACAAGTGAGGAGGGTTCACTCTCCTGAATGTCGCTTCTTGGCCAGCGACAGCCTCCTTGCGGAAACAGGAACAGGGTTGTGCAGAGCAGGGACCCCATGAACAAACTTAACCACTGGTTCAGAATGGGGAAGGTAGAAACTGGACATTTATTTTCTGTGTCTGGTTTAAAGAGGTGCTTAAGGAAAAGTAAAACCTACCATGCATTTTAAACCCTCTTTTTAATAAACTTCATACTTTGTGGAAATTATTTGGACTGAGAATTAAAAAGAAAAAACAATTGGTTTTGATATACTACAGTATATTCCTTAGTTTCATCAATTCACTAAATAGAATCAACAATGAGTTTACCAATACACCATCTATATAGTATTTCTTGGCTTTCTGACTTCAATAGTAACAGAAAAATTCTAAGTTTCTTAATCACTTTATTGTCTCTGTTCATAAAAAGACAAGCAAGAGAAAACCTACTACGATATTTATTCCTTTTCTTCCTTTTGCCTGAAATGCCTTTTCACTTTCAATTTAATTCCTAGGGAATGCTGACTCTTTAGTGCAGGAAGACCTTCGTTTTGGTAACAGTACTACATTTGCACTTGAAAAGGAATTTGTACAATAAAATCTTCTGGGTGAGGCCATGGCCTCTAGAATTTAAAAACTTCCTTTGCAAATTCAATTTGAATTCAATTTATAGATGTGAAAGATTTTTGTATGACACTTTTGTGATTTGATGGGTAGTTCATGCCAGAAGCTGGTTATAGCAAAAACTATGTTCTTAAAAGAGACACACAGAGAGTGTTTCCACTTTCTTGATTTCCCCTTCCTCTCCTGTTCTCCAAAAAGTGTAAAGGTTGGTGGAAAAACCTCATCCAAATTTCTGAAGTGGATAGTCAGTAAATCATACGATACTAATACTTTGCAAAGGAATATTTTCAAAGTTTTGTTCTGCAAAGTGTTCCTTTGTCAACCTTCCTCAGCACCCACTTTGCGGGGACAGGCTCAGAAGAATGGAAATGAAGAGGAGGAGCAGTCCACCTCCTCCACATCCTTCCCTCTCCGCACCAGGCGTGTCCGGGCCTGCGGCCCCGTCCAGCCGTCCCCACCAGCTGCCCCGCCAAGCCACACCGTCACGCGGTATCTGTGGAAGCACCGGCCTCCTGGTGCAGCAGTCGCACTACACAGGCTGACGCCTCCTCCACCGTGTGTAGACATAACCTTCTTCACCCAGGTTCCTCCGAACAATTAGCATTTTCTTGTCAGAGCCCTGCCAGCCCCTTGTAGCTTATCAGTTCATATCAGTACATAGAGATACCTGCTTCAAATGTTAATGAGTGTTTTGTGGAACGGAGAACTGAGAACACTGCAGTCCTTGCTGCTTGCATGCAAAACTAAGAGTCAATTCTGTCATCCATACCCCTTTCACTTATTTGATTTTTTCCTTAAGTGGGTTTGGATGAAGCCATGCTGCAAAGCAAAAGATTTGTTCTTTGTGCTGTTGCAAGGACAGCTGCCTTGTGAATTTTATTATTTACTAAGAAAAAACCATCATCTGTAACCTGAGAAAATAAGCCTTGTGGAAAATATCAATACAACCCGATCTAACTTTGAAGACTGGTAACAAGGAAAGAAAGAAAAAAAAATCCATATTACTGGAGATATTTCTACACAAGTCTAAAAGAAATTTAAAGAGGCTACAGACTTGGACAGTGCTGGATTCAGCCTCTTAACTCTTTCATTTGTATATGAAAGTAGTTGCAGGTGCCTGTAAAATACCGATAGGCAATATACCATGTTTTCATACTTTCTCAAGAATATCTTTTATTAAAAATAAATAAAAGATGCTCCTAGTCTTTATAATAGGAAAGCAGAGCTGCTGAATAAAGCCAAGTTCAATGCTCTTTCTCTGTATCCCAGACAAAAGTCAGATAAAATACAAGTTTGAAGATGGAGATTCATTGTGACAGCATGCATTTTCTTTGGAACACAGTACTGTCAACTATTTTTTAGAGTATTTCACAACTCCTAGTTTTAGCAATTTCTTCCAGCCCAGGTTGGGTTTTGGTGATGAACCAGCACCTGCCCCAACCAGCACCTTGACTGCAACCAGAAAGGGAACACAAATGAAGCCGTAAAATAATTTATCTCCCTTTTTCATCCATTGTTTCCTCTGTTAGTTTGTCATCATTCCAGTTTCTATAAAAAATATGTAACTTGGTGTCAGTAGAGCAGTGTTTTCCCACCTGTGGTCCAGTGTCTGGTGAATGTCCACGTAACAGGGAAAAAAAACAAACCAACAGACAGATACTCCTAAAAGTTGTCTGTTACTCACCAGCAGATGAAAAGCGACCTCATCTTTTAATATCAATATTTCCAGTTTTATTAGTGAGTATATTCAACATTTTGGCACCCTTCCCCTGTCCCATCAAACAACAAGGGTTTCTTCTAAAAAGGAAGCCCTTCAAACAGAACAGACTGAAAAATATCAGCCTAGAGGCAAATCAGAATATAAAGTCCAGGGTGGCAGATGATTTACAAATATAATAATAAATGATAGGCCTAAGTATAAAAAGTTTATGATCCAAATTTAAGCACCCGTTTTCCCCACCACTTATGTCTTCCAACATGACAGACTGTCTATGGTTCCTCTTCTCTCGCAGATACAGCTGATAAATTGTTTTATTGCTCCACCTTTTCTAGAGACCATTAAGGAAATCAAAGCAAAAGCTTTGCAATTCATCAAAGCCTTAAACGGCAGCAGTTACAGTGGAAGGGGCAGGCGTGAGAATCAATATGCTTTTCACTTGCGTAAGCATTTCAACGTACTGTGAAAATTAGCTTGTTAGGAGATTTTATGTTGCTATTTTCACCAATGTGTTGCAACTCCAGAATGAAAACCAAGAATAGGTCAATCTCTAAATTGTAGAGCATGGCACCATTAAACACTTATCTACTACTGCAACTACCTTACACCTTTCCATTATGCAAAAGGTGGGTTGAATCACAATAAAACCGAATGAAGCCTGGCTATTTTGGTAGCAATGTCTAATGCTTGCCCACTCACCTCAGCACTGGACTTAAAGAAATCTTGTTTAATGAGACCTTGGAAAAGCCTCACCTGTGATCAAACTCATTTCCTTCAAAAGCCCTAAAAGCCATATATTTTAGGAGCAGCCAATTAAGGGAATTTGTACTTCACATTAAAAAGCAGCCTCACTTGCTTTGGGTCTTCATCCTGTCAGTGTGCCTGTGAAGCTTTATAAATGGATACTAAAATGAGAAAACTAAAACATGCTCTACTCTCTCCCCCGGCAGAAGAAATCTTCTGACTCCCATTTCAGCAAAGAGTATGTAATTTGATCCTTTCAAGGGAAACCCAGAAACCACTCAGCTGTTCATTAGTAGGGACGGTCCATAACCCTATGACATGTGCCTTGTCTCAAAAACACTTTTCCAGATGATTTTGTGAACTCTGTCCTCTGAACTGCAAGGAATAATTAACAGTTCATCGAGGTGTGAAAGAAATGTGGCATAAAAAACTACCTCTGTCAGAAGTCACATATCACTATGCAGCGGCCATTAAAACATTTTAAAATAGCACTTACATGAAACAGAATGGCTAAAAGTATGGAAAAAAGTACCACGGTCACACTGATGGCTCAGTCTCATTTTCTGGTGGGATGCAGACATGTACATACCCGAATCTCTTTGGAGGTGAGAAAGCAAATCCCAGCTTCTGACTGGAAAGGAGAAACTTAGTGGAGCCTAAATCTGGAATGCCTTGGAAAATTTTAGCTAATGCTCCCAAGAGGCTTCGAGAGCCACTATAAATGGAAAACTAACCTCCTTGCGGTGTGGAGACAGCCAGGATGGAAGCGCACAGACAGTCATCTGGGGCAGAAGCAAAAGGGTGTGCGGAGGACAATGGGGCTTTGCTGGACAGTTTACAGCACCGTGGTCTTCTGTGTTCTTCTTCTGCTCAAGACCGTGCTGTTGACAACCAGTGACACAAGAAACGTCCTAACAACGGGCATCAGGGATATCATTAGTCCCCAGCCCTGCTGTGGAAAGGTTATCTATTGATCACTGCCAACTAATATTAGTGCATGGGGAAAATTAAGTCTAAAAGGGACATTTTGTTTTAATATCTTATTTATGAAGTAGTGCCTGTTGTTGCAATAAGGTAGATCATTAAAAGCACTAACAAGTTCCCAGAATCTGAACGATTGTTCTGAGTTCTACTGTGTCTGTGAGTAGATGTCGTCTTTTATTCTCAGTCATTTGGGCAGTATATTTTTAAAGGCACAAGAATTGTGTGGATACAAGCTAGGGGAAACGGATTAATTATTCCCAGATCTGGTACTTGAAACTTCGTTTATTTAGTTTGGATGCTGTGGCATGTAATTGGACGTGTCAAATATGAAAGCACCAGAGAAAAGTTACAGATATTTCTGTTGGTTAAACTCTTTAAAAATGCACTTGAGGATGAAGCCAGAACACACTAATATTTGTTAAAGGATTTTTTTTTTTTTTGGCCTTGTTTTCCTTTTCCAAATGAAGGAAAGACACATTATGCTCACACGTTAACTGTTACCTGTGCAAGATTTAAGTGAAAGCATTTGCTTGTGCTGTTTTCTCATCTGCAAATATTGGACTAATGAGCAGCTTTCATTATAGTGCGCTGAAATTATTGAAAGGATTAATCATGCACTTGCTCCAACTTCAAGATAGATTAAGTTTGAGCTGTAGCAGAAGCAACATTGAAATTTATGAAATACATGCTGTAACTGTGTGAAAGGCTTGAGGAGCTGTTGCAGAAACCTAGCTGTCCAAGAAAGTTATAAGCTAGAAGCCGGGAAGTTGCACATCTTGGCAACTCAGTAGAGTCCCCCTCTTGTAGGCTGCAGCCTTAGTAATGCAAGCACCGTGCACCCTCACTTTAAAAATGGGTCACCCTTCTTAGGTTGGCAGACTCTTATGGGAACTGCAGCTAGAATGTACCCAAAGTAACACCAATACTACACAGAATCACAGAATCACAGAATGGTCTGGGTTGGAAGGGACCCCAAGGATCACAGAGTTCCAACCCCCCTGCCACAGGCAGGGACACCAACCTCCAGGCCTGGACCTACATGAGGTTGGCCAGGGCCCCATCCAACCTGGCCTTGAACACCTCCAGGCATGGGGCATCCACCACCTCTCTGGGCAGCCTGTTCCAGCACCTCACCACCCTCTCTGTAAAAAACTTCCCCCTAATATCTCATTTAAACCTTCCCTCCTTCAGCTTTAGTCCATTCCCCCTTGTCCTGTCACTATCTACCCTTTTAAAAAGTTGGTTCCCCTCCTGTTTGTACGCTCCCTTCAGGTACTGGAAGGCTGCAATGAGGTCTCCCCGTAGCCTTCTCTTCTCTAGGCTGAACAAGCCCAGCTCCCTCAGCCTCTCTTCGTAGGGGAGGTGCTCCAGCCCTCGGATCATCTTCGTGGCCTCCTCTGAACCCTCTCCAACAGTTCTGCATCTTTCTTGTACTGCGGGCCCCAGACCTGGACACAGGACTCCAGGTGGGGCCTCACGAGGGCAGAGTAGAGAGGGACGATCCCCTCCCTGTCCCTGCTGGCCACCCCTCTTCTGATGGAGCCCAGGATACCGTTGGCCTTCCGAGCTGCAAGAGCACACTGCTGGCTCATGTTGAGTTTCTCGTCCACCGATATTGCTACGTACTGCTTCTGAAACTTCCCTTTTATTAGGAAAAAGGGTGTTTGACTTGAAGAACCTGTTGTTAATAGAAGTGACAGTACAAAGAAAGCAGTACTGAGCCAACCTATGGGAGTCTCACTGGACCATATTAAGAATGAGTGCAATGTGTAGGTGGGAAAGGAACAATCTGAAAGGAGTTTTCACTCCAACAGTTGGTAATTTGGGGAGAAAAAAAGGAGACACTTTACAGGCTTCTAAAGTCAGCACTGGGTTTTCTAGGTGGTTACTTTTCTGACACACACATACAACAATTGGATGAAAACAGTCACTCTGGTGATGGCCAGAAGACCTCTGGTTCTTTTAACTAAAAACCTCCAGAAGAATAGGTATCTCTGAAAAGTTGGATCTACATTGGCCGGCAGCTGTGTTTTATTTATGATAATGGTATTTTCATAGCTGTGTGCTACATACTTCTTAAGGAGAACATTTCCTCAGTGAACTTCCCTTACATGTTTTGCAATTTTTTTGTAGTAGATATATTAAGTCACTGTCCGATCGGGGTACTCCTTGGCACTTTCAGTCCACAGTTTAGTTCACTAAGCAGTTAAGTTTGACTTAGTACTAGTAACTAAAAAGCAAAATATTCAATGTCACTTGAAGTAGAAATCACAAAATATACACAGTGATTTAATTTATGTGACTGTCGCTTCGAATTCCCATCTTGTGCAGTCTCTCTGCAGCACAGGCCTGCAGTCAGCCGACTGGAGAGCTGGTCTCTCTTGCTGTCTCATTCCTGGCCCATGTTCACAGCTATGAGATTCACCAGAGGGCTGAGGAGCAAGATACTGTGACTGATGTGGATGCTGCAGTGCATTTCTCCATCTCCTGCCACAATGTTGCATTTAGTTAAAATTAATTAAAAAACTACATGCAAAATCATTAAAATACCCCAAACCAAACCAAATGCCACAGCAGAACAGCTTTCAATGTGTAAAACCCACCAAGGATCAGTACATTATGATACAGTTTATAATATCTAGATGTCTAAGGATTTACCACATTGAAGTTTATGGAAAGTTACAGGCAGAAGTAACTTAGTTCTTTTCCTGTGCCACCACTGACTGTGATACAAGAAATGAGAAACTTCTTTTAAGCCAGAACTGTCCTATGGAAAGCAGGCTTGGGGAATATTTAATTTGTAATTTGCAGCTTTAAATAAGTGATAATTTATATTACTAGCCAAACTGTAATTGTTACAAGAGAAAATAGTAAAAAGAAAAGGCCAGACAATAATGACTTTTCAAAGTCAGCAAGTTCTGAAATGAAAATAGAGTTGGTCACACACTACATACTTGTGTCATTAAAGGCAACTGAAGTGTCAGTGCTGACAACTCTGGTTTGAAAAAGTTTCCTGTTAATACAGGTTTAATACTCTGACCAATGCACTATGTCAGTGGGGTAAAAACTTCTGTTGAATATCCAAGATATGCCTTGGAATAGACTTTGGGTCTATAGCTTCATACGCTTTGGGTTCTCTGAAGAACTTGTCCAAAGGCTTGGTAACTGGTATAAATCCACCTTTTTCTTCAGTTGCAGGAGTGTACTGATCTAAATGAGCAGAAGCAGAAAATAAGGACCATAACACTGATGGGATGAAAGCTGCATGCCTAAACAATGAAGACCCTGAAAGCTCATTTGTAGCAAAGAAGATGAAAAGGTCTAGAGAGCCACTTTCCTGATCTCTTCTATGATCTTTACAGACATATATGAATTGGATATGGTGTATCTTGCATCAGCTTGTACAATATGCTTCATTTGAACAAGGAATGGCGTCATGCAGATCTCATTTAAGCTGGTAGAGAAATCAAGATAAAGTCCTGGAGGTCCAGACAGAAGACCATGCAGCATTAGAAGCTGGTTACATGCAGAGAAATTAGCTTTTATCTAGCCACACTTCTGAAAATTTCCTTGTTTTCATCACTGGCATGTAAACACTTATTAAACCAGTGTGCCACATGGCATAAATATTTTAAAAAAAATGTGTGCCAGTCCAGCCCTCCAGAAATGTAGCTGGCATGATTACTTAAAGATGTGATATGCTTGGAGGGTGGGGATTGGGTGAGATTTTTAAGTACACATGAGAGAGAGTTATTGGCAAGTAAATTAGGTTTATGGATACAAAGCAAAAAAACATTCTTTAAAATGGGATAGTTTAATGACTCTGTTTATTGGGTGTTGGTGGCACAGTTCTGGCAGTGAAGGGGCTGCAGTGGTGGCCTCTGTGGGAGGAGGTCAGGGGCTGCACCGTGCTGGACACGGCCAGTTCCCACTGACCTGCAGTGGACTGGTAACTGATCTCTCTGGCTTTATCCTGAGTCATGAGCCTTGTTAAGGAGTGGGAGTCAGTGAGCAGTTAGGTGGGCATCTGACAGCCAGTCAAGATCAACCCATGGCACTCTGGTACCAGAAAGTAAAATGAAAATATTGCAAAAATAAGGTACATTCTTATTCTCTTTAGTACTTGCATAAGAGTACAGTGAAACTTAATTACAATGCTCTAGCATTTAACTTCTCTTTCTTCCCAAGAGGCCACTCCTCTCCCTTTTATTGCTCTCTGCAGTGCCTTTTCCTGTGAGGGTTTTCGTATTCAGTGCCTGCCTTTTGAGCTTGTTTTATTTTCAGCTCTGTCTGGGAAGCTGATAGTAGCTCTATAGATATGATATAAATCACAGCCATCATGGCAAGCACCAAAACATATCACTTGCTCACCAGCTGAATGCTATCCTGCCAATTTGTAGCTGGCTCTTTAGGGTCCTTAGCCTGCTGGGATACAGTATTAGAACCACTGCTGGCAGTCTTTTCTCAGCATCACTACCAAACCCACAATCACTGCCTGCATGGCAGCATTCCTCCATAAAGCTCTTTTCTCAATTCGTGAGGGG
>KL261593.1:0-25877 GCA_000699545.1 Podiceps cristatus | reverse complement strand
GGCAGGAATGCAAATTGTTGATGGATTTGGAACTGACTGGTAAGCAAGAATGTTTACAGGATGAGACTGGGTGCAGTGCAGAGGTCTGGAGATGCTACCTCCCCAGAGTATGAATCAATGTCTTCTAGATATCTTTGCTTCAGCTGCCAGAATGGTTTAATGTATATTGTACAGCACAAAGCAGTTCTGCTTACTAGTGTCCTTGTGCTGTATGTGGTACATGAGGATTAGTTTTATTCATTATCATTAAAATGTTGTCTCTGTTTATTTGTGCCCATTACAAAGAATGTTCTGTTGGCTTAAGCCAAATAAACCATTTTGTACTATTTTACCTAGTTAGTTGCAATAACCTTGACATTAATCCTTTGTGATTTCCCTATTGCCACCTTCCCAGACTCCCCGAACAGAGCACTAGCACAAGGATTTTGACTGCTACAAAGGAGGCGAGTTCCAAAGTATTTCTTCAACTGCCTTCACAAGGAGAGGAAAAAAAATCCCACTTTCACTTTGCCCTGACAGCATCTAAACCTGTGCCAATTAAATGGCTGCTGCTGGCAGACAAAGACGATACATTGTGGTGGGGGTGGAGGAATCAGGCTCAGTGAATGCATGGTAGATATCTATATGCAGTCAGCTTTCTCTTACGCAATTGCAATACAATTCACTACCTCAGCTACTTCTTGACCATTTCATTTGGCTGGCACACTCTCCCTGCCTGAGGAAATGCTGTTTATAAAAATAAGGTCTGGGGAGCATCGTTGCTGACTCTCTTAAGAGCTCCAGTGATTTGGCTAGGAAGTTGCATATGATGAAGCATGTCCTTAGGGTGTCCTTGATACACTTTCTTGGGTGACACACTTCATCTTTTCATACTTCACAGGATCATTCATGCATTGTCCAGCTGAGACACATGTTTATACAGACTATCTACCATACACTGATGTAAGATAAATAATTTTAATTATATGTGTGAGTAAACTTCCAGGATTTTTTTTCATTTTATGATGTCTGTGATGAAGAATAGTTGCTACAGATGAAATCATAATTATGCCAGCAAGAATATTTGTCTAACACAAACTAGTTCTCCGGCAGAAGAAGTTTTCTGCAGCCCCCCCCAAGTTTTAATGTAGTTGCAGCTTTTGCTTTTAATATAACAAGGCTTCCTAAAGTGCATATTCTGAGTCATTAGCAGCTCATTACAAATGTAAAATACCAGAAAATTAGTAACAAAATTTACTCCTGAATTAACTGAAAGAAAAATCTAGTGGTCCAGAAACACTCTCATTAATTTTTCTTTAGACCAGTACTGCCCATCCTAGAAATCAAAAGTCAAGAATTAGCCCCGTCCTGCTTCCTCCAAACCGTGGTTTAAAAATTAGAAGTTTTTTTTTTTTTTTGTGGTTAAAAAAGTCTGAATTATTTTGTTCATCTTGTGGTAACATAAGACTGTATCTCATACTTGGATCATGTTTTCAATTATCATTTTAAGTCCCCATGATGGCTGCAGATTGCCTGTTTAAGGAAAGCCAAGTTTGTCCCATACCTGACTCCATTTCGATAGAGAAACAAATTTTGTTACTCTGTTAAAACTGTGGGTGTTGGCTATGGTGAATACAGGTTGTATGTTTCAAAGACAGACAATAGTCTATAGAATCAGGTAATACCTTGGATTTATTGTGAAATTTTATCTTCGCATGCCTTTTGATTTACTTTTTTTTTGTTTGTTTCTTACAGCTTTTTGCCAGAGAAATACTTTATTCCTCTTGCATTTAGGATTTTACATCTTAAATATTGTTTCTACTGGAGTGCTTCAGTGACAATTTTAAGATTTTGGTACATCACAATCCATAAGGGCTGAAAATGAAGCCAAAGTTTCTGACACAATAGCAGAAAATGCAGCCCAAGAGCTTTATAAAAAGGCCATAGGAAATTCTCTGATTAAGAAATTGAAACAACACAACAAGTTTAATACAGAACAGACACTTTAAATGTTCTCATAGCTGAAGCCACACAGATTGTTGTGAATTGTTGCAATGAAGCATTTCCAGATTTCCAGTATAATTTTTTTCAGGGGTTCCCTTGACAAAGTCTATCACCCTATCTTACCCTGGGATTTCCATGATCTTTAGGCATTATCCTTAGAGGCACTACAGAATTAATCTTGGCTACATCCACACTGGGAAAAGAAGAGGGCCTGGGAACACCAAAACCATGTCCTCTTGACTTCCAACCAGCCTGGTGTCAGCTGTGGGCTGGGTGCGATGTGTCTGTCCCAGGCTGGAGGGACAGGTGGGCAGACTGAGCCCCCCATGCCCAGCATGCACAGGCTCTCCCTGCCTCCATGGGGCACCGGTGTATACGTGCCCCTGCAAGTGCAGGGACCATATCTTGGTCATCAGAACCGTCCTGGACTGCTGTTCACTGCAAGGTCAGCATCATTCTTGGCTTTCCAGGGCTATCCCTCCATAAAAAAGTCACCTGGCTTTAGTTGTACCAGTGTTATTAGATACAAGCCTCAAATAGGAACATGTGGGCATGCCAAAGGATTCTTTATCCAGCATTGCCCGGAGAGAAGGGGGATGCTCCTTTTTTTACATCCTCCTCCCATTTTGCTGGTCTCTGTCTGCAAAACTCCGGGCTAGGCTGCTTTAACACTGTTGGTAAAGCATTCCACTTAAGCAGCAAAGCTGTGAGGCACAAAACCTGTGTATATGCTACACCTAAATTTGGAGGGGGGAGGGGATCTGTACATCTACATGTGTGAAATACGTTATCACCTGCTGCCTGCAAGCCAAGCACACCCTTGTCACATCTGAAGGCCCAGTTTTGTCCTGTGGTCTCCTCAAACACCTTTCCTCCCTGCATCTTTGTATGTTGCTGTTACTCAAACAGGAACTATTCGTGTTTGCTGCCTTTACCAGATGATGCAGTTCTTGTATCTCTCTTTGGCATCTCCCTGCCAGTTGCCAATGCAGCCATGTATACAACTCAGAGCAAATTTTCTAGGACAGCACTGTGAGGCAAAATGCTTTCCCTATTTGTTTTTTCTCTCCTTTTATCCTAGCTCCTCCTGCTTCCTTCTCTGAAACCTTTTTTTACATCCTCCTCCCATTTTGCTGGTCTCTGTCTGCAAAACCTAACTGGTGCTTGTTGCTGGTGCTGGGACCCTATGTAGGTCAAACCCTGTGAGTCATGAATCTGAGCTGCAGTGGCCCTACAGCTGCTTCTTGATGCAGAAGAGTAATCAGTCTGATAATTTCTTGTGCCACTTGCCCCTGCTTCTCTTCTGTTTCCTTGGTAGATACCAGAAGTGCCATGCCATGGTATCCCACCTGGCTGCAAGCTGCACAAAAATCCCTGTCTCATCAGGCCAGGGGTCCAAAACGACTTACAAACCTTCCTGTCCGGTGCCTCCTTCGTGACCACACAGAGCCATCAGTATGGGGCTTGTCCTACTGTTTGGAATGCTTCTTCTGCATTCTGCTTCAAGCAGAAGTCCCACAGCCCACGAGACTGCTATTTAAAATGTCACTCAGAACTATTCTGTGCCTACAGATGGAGGAGGAGAGCTGGCATCTACCATCTGTGGGATTGCTCTGAAAGGCTGTTTTGTCTGCAGTGAGATTCCTTACCCGCTCCAGAGCTGTGGGTCCATACAGCAATTACTTCATCAGTGCCGTCACCAGTGGAAAAAAATGTTGAACGATGCAGAACTGTCCTCCTTGTCATGTTCCTGCTTGACTTGCTTAGGTGCTTTTTTAACCCCTGTGAGCCACTCACCCATTGCTTTGTAGGGCCCTCAGCACTGAAAATCAGTCTCAGCGTGACCCTCAGTCCCTTTCCTACCAGTTTGCAGTAACAGAAATGGAAAACAAATCCAAATTTCTGATGGGGGTGAAGATTTACCCCCATCAGAAACCTCAGCCGCAAGGCTGTCCTACTATTTCATATGCTGCTTTATTTTTGAACCTGTAGACCTGTGACACATCCTCTACAAAGGTTAAATTCAAAATTAGCTGCACGAGCATAGAAAGGAAAGTCTGTCTCTCACTATACATTAGCATATAGTCCCCAGCCCCCTCCAAACCAAAATGGAAGTGTCTCTGGTTCAAGGCAGCCTACACAACAGCAAGCTGCAGGAGCTGTAAGCTATTATTTTAGCTCTCAAGGAAAGTAATTACTATAGCAACCAACACATCTGAATGGCTCTTTGGCTGCTACTGAGACACAAACAACTTGCGTAAAGGCACATCCAAAACGTGCTGTGTAAAGTGTTCTTGGGTAGCTGTGTTTTTTGAAGAACTTTATAAGCATAACTGGCTCCTGATAAATGGCTGCCAGAATATCAGCAAGCAGTTATACTGTGCCATGATCCTAAAATAACCTAATCAATGGCTCAGTGTATATGCTCCTGAAGAGATGAAGCAAAAAAAGTGCAGGCTCCATTTTAAGCCTGTGTGCGGGGAAGTACCCAGCAGACCTGAAGATACATTCGATAAACAGACAATAAAATGGTGGGGGAAATGTCTCCCTTTTTGTTCTGTGAACCAATGCAAACTCCCTGCAGGCTTTAGTGCCAGCTCGTCCCCCCAGGGTTACACAAAGTTGGTAAAAGGGGATTTAATTATGCCTTGTAATGCTGGAGGGTGTAACAAATGATGTCTGCGTTCTTTTCTGTGTTTGTGCAGCAGCCAGCCCCAACAGACTCCATCTCCAGCTGCAGTGCTAGGTACATTACTGTTGCTGTCAATGAATAAGGAAGCTTCTTGGGCAAGTGCAAACTATAATCATTGGCCATTGCTTAAGTGTTATAGCATTTGGAGTGTCTCTGTCACCTTCAAATTTTGTCACTTTATTTTGGGTTAAGTAAAAACATATGGAAAAAGCACAAAAATAAAGAATACATAAGAAAATAGCACAAGCATGTATAAAATCTGATGCCTCACTTCTGCCTTGCAAAACAGTAGCTGCCCCACAGGCACCTGGAATTTGCAAGCTGCTGATCCCAGGGAAATAAATTCTCCTCTGTAATTTTTCTCATAACAAGATTATTTTCTGACAGTAGTTGACAGTGACAAACAAAATGAAAACAAAAAACCCCCAACCAAACAAACAAAAACCCCAAACTCCAAACTATTCTTTTTCACAGTGTGCCTTTTATTAGCTTTCCAGTGGAGGAAAGACAGGATAATTCACTCAAAGGCTGACTTCCCAGTTCACCTTTGCTACTAAACAGAAATCTCTTGCCTGGTTTAGAGGAGCTGGGGCCAGGGTTCTGGGCAGCACATAACCTGCTGTCATGCCGTGCCTCTGCTATATCTGCAGGGTGATAGAGCTGTGATAGGGCACATAAATTCTCATTCCTCACAAACATTTTGGATTTGGGGTTACAAAAGGCTGCTGCAGTACCTTTTTGGTGAGAGCAAGAGGAAATATGGAGAGCTGGTGCACTACCCAGCTACTTGTGCAGAGCCTCAAGGCAAAGAAGTGAAACCAAAGTCTTGGAGACATGCAGCAGGCTTTTCTGAACACTCACAGCCTGTGGAATTGCCCTGCTGCCAATGGTAGGCATGTTCAGGCCTGGTACTGTGGTTTACTTCTAGGAAGACAGAGCAGAAAAATGCAAGGAGCCTGCATTCAACCCTCACTGTAAGCAAAATTCAGTGTCACAGTGAGTAAGTCCTGAAACAAACGCTCTCTTAAGAATGGGAATGACCAAAACCAAAATCCAGTGTAGTGAGATGCTGAACACTACTCACTTGTATCCTGCCTCTTCCCCTTGTCTGCCTCCCCCATTCGCCAGAGGTAGACAAGCAGGACACATGCAAAGGCAAACTATGAGAAATCTGCTAGGTAATGAAGCAGGACTCCTGAAATACCTTGCTCTAATTCTGAAGCTGATATTGTTCCACCGCTCTTACTGTTTCATGCAAGATTCAGTCTTGTGCAAGCTGCTTTCTTTTCCAGTTTATCTGTCAGCTTGAAAAATCAGGCGGATGGTTCATGAACAGATTTGTCTGTGTTACTGTGTTTGCACCTGCACAGTCTTAGATGTCACTGGGGCTTGCATCTGTGAAGGTATGTGAGAACATGAAAGAGAGTGCATGACTATTATATCAGACGAAGAGTTGGATCTGGACCTTCTCTGATTCAGAACAGAGAAGTAAGTCAAAATGGCAGCACTTGTCATGTTAAAAAAACCACACCTTAATCAGAACCTGTCTTTGTGAAGCAGAAATGTTTCCTATGTCTGGAAGCACATTAAGAGAGAGGTGTTGAGGGAGCCAAGGTGCTAAGGAGTGAGCTTATGGGAATGCTTTGCATGTGAAAACACTTCATGAATCGGTTATAAATGCAGCTGCCCTCTCTTCCACCTGCTAGGAGCTTTCCTCACTCCGAAGTTCGTGCTGCCTGTTTCAAATGGGAGGTTGTATTGATGAGCAGTAAAAAGTATACTTACTTGCAATGTTGTTTTCAGATAAAGAGCAGTAGTTGTGAAAGTGCAGAAGGAAACACAGGAATAGCCATTTGTGTTACACTGCAAACACAAGGCCATCGTTAACAAAGTGCAGGTTTCAAAACCACTTCTGCCTAGCCCGCATGGGAGGTTTTCTTTCTGTGTCGGCTTAGAATCCGTAGTTTGTCTTGTCTAAAGTTGATTGCTGTGTTGGAAATGAATCTTTAGCAACCACTGGTTGTTTGATTGAGGTTTTTTGGCGGCAGCTCTTGGAATTACTGGTTCTTTGAACAAATTCTGAAAATGGGCCCTCATAAAAACATTCCAATAGCAAATTATTCTTTTGCCTTGCGCTTGAACCTTGCCAAGAGATGTCAAAAATGTGCACACACATTTGGTTAAATGTTGCTAGAGTTTTCCTGCAGACTGACATTGCCTGCAAAGACCTGAAATAGACAGGAGAAGTCGGTATTTCAAAAGATGATGGTTTTTTATGGAGTCCAGATCAGGGCCACGTGAGTGTGACTTTGAGAATAACACCTGGCCAGCAAATGTCCTGAGCCCAATTTGCAGCTCCATCAGCAGGCACTAGGCCTGCCTTGTGCCTCTTGTGGAGAGGCTAAGGGGTGGCATAAAGGGAGAAAATGGCATTTTGTCATGTTATACTTTGCAAGGGCCCTGAAAGATGTGGCAGTATAATGAAAGTGGGGGAGGAGAGCTGGTGGCAGTGATGCTCTGTCCTCTGAAAGACCACATGTGCAGGCTGGCAGCCGCACTGCCTGGTCCCAGCAGCACAAGCCTGAGCACACACAGCCTTGCTCCCTCTTTTCAGCACCCTTCCCTCTCTCCTCCACCACCCCTACCTGACCAGACCCGGAGGGCTACTGCCCTCAGGCAAAAGGCCTCAGCACCTCTCTGCTCTGCAGGACATCCCTCCACAGCTGAGCTGCAGGCCCTAACTCCTCCCAGCGCTGGAGGGCAATCATGTGATTTTTATGACTGCTCTCTAGAACCATGTTTACTCTGCTCACAGCCGCCATTGCTTCCTCCTGCGTGTCCTTCCCTGGTGGGAGTGCAGCTCCTGCCTGGAGGCTAGGTTTTGGGGAGCAATGGCAGAGGTTAAGAGAGAGGTGTTCGGGCAGATGCCCCAGGAGAAAGGAGGAGAAGTGGTGGAAAAGTTTGTGCTAAAATCAGACAGCGTGAAAGTGGAGATCCTGTCCTTAGGGTGCATAATCGCTGCTCTGGAGACAAAAGGCAAGGATGGGAAGTTTTCAGATGTTGTCCTAGGCTTTGACACTTTGGAAGGTGGGTATAAATCTGTTTCTTTAAAAAAAAAAAAAAAAAAAAAAGACAGGCAATTTAACCAGCATTTTCTATTTTATTGCTGCACTGCATGATCTGCTTCTAAAGGTCCCCTCCAAATCATGGGCTGAATAAATACAACTGCTGCTACCTGTCCTGGGCTTGGGGGTGGACAGGAACAGGGATACTGGTGGCTCCAGGATGCAGTATACCACTCTAACAGGACAGCTCTGTCATGCTTCGACTGGCAGTGACAGAGGCCTTTTCTGCAAATACAAGATCTCATCAGGATGTTTTAATCAAAGATGTGCATGACTAGTGAGCTATGTGTCCTGTAAAACTGCGGACTGTGGTCACATATTTAGTACTGGGGGAAGGAGAGAGACACCTTTGAGCCTGTAAGCACACCTGCAGACCACCCATCCTGTCCCAATTCTTTCATTTAATGGTGTGTTGTTTTTCTGGCCAGGTTACATGAGGAGGCACCCCTTCTTTGGTGCCATCGTGGGGCGTGTTGCCAACAGGATAGCAAAGGGAAGGTTCACCGTGGATGGGAAGGAGTATCAGCTTTTCCTCAACGATGGGCCCAACAGCCTGCATGGAGGAGCCAGGGGATTTGACAAGGTGAAAATCAGGCTGTCCTCTGGCTCACAGCCTGTTGTGTTAAATGTCTTGTGAATATCTTCACTCTCAACCCTGTAGGGTTTTCTGGTGGTTATTGAGTCGAATCAGCTCCCAGAAAGTACCGTGAGTGCAGGAATAGTGAGACCCTGTGAGCTGCTGCATCGGCTTGTCTTTGCCTGGGTAGCTTAGCAGGGCTCACTTGTGTCATCTTTGGATACCTTGCAGATGTTTTCTGTGCTTCCTCTGCGTTACGGCAGCTCTGAGGCCTCGTGAGCCCAGTTTTGACAAGATTGTTCTGGGGCATGGTGCTGCTCCTGCAGAGCCTGGGTTGGGACATGGAGGTGAGGACCCAGCCTCATGCACGATGGAGGCTCCTGAGGTGCCAAATGCACTGCCCTGGAGTGGGTGCTGTGGCTGTCCTAGTGCCCAGAGAAGGTTTTTTGGGGAACAGTGATCCATGCAGACTCATTTGCACCTGCAGTTTTAAGGCAGTTATTTGCCCATACCTCCTCCCAGAGTCAGAAGGTCCTGGGTTTACAGAAATTTAACATCATTGCTGCTTGCTTTTGACAGCACTCCCAAGTATGGGGAGAGCTGGGAGGTGCTGCAGGTTCAGTGCAGTTATTGCATTACCCCCTTCAGTGCCACTTTCATTCCAGTGACAGCATACCCCAGGCTCTTACTCTAGCTCACAGCAGTGAGTGACTAGATCGGGCCTGCAAAATGCCCCAGCATTGCTGCCCCCCCTCCCCAGCCCTTCCCTATGATTTCCCGAGATAAAATAACTTTTCCCTGGCCCCAGGGCACTCAACCCTCCCTATCTACTACCAAGAGCTGCTGCTGAAGTCTATGTACTACACATGTGTTGCAAGTGGTAAAAGCAGCGGAGAATCTCCTCTCTTGAAAGCCTTGCTGATAACCCTACTGATTGTATAGCATGGTCTGAAGTCTCTGCTTTCCTGGAGTCTTGGGCTTTGTCAGATTGAATGCATTTCTAACCAGCAAGTAGCTAATCCACCATTTTCCCAGAGAAACTAATGTGCAGCTGCTTTCCTGTGTTAATGTTTTATTTCATGAAAGGACATCCAGGCTGACGCGGCAAAAATTAGTGTCTGGTAAGAAGCTCACTTCTGGGCAGCACAATGTGAACTGACATCAGATTGGGATCAAAAGGTCCTCAGCAGCCTTAGAAAAAAGGAAGAGAGTACCAGAGTGACTTGGCTGTTGTACCCCCAAAGAGGACAATTTGGTTTAAAGTTTCTTTGTACACCCTGACCCCCTGTGAGCTGGAGCTGAAAACATGTACTCCTTTACACCCGGGGCTTCCAGGCTGCTTTCTGCAGATGAGGCACATGGCCTCTTCTCCTGCCTCTTCCCCATGCTTGCTAAAGGTCTCCCCCACGCCTGGTAAGGACAAGGTAGCGACACCTCCCAGCCAGGGCTTTGAGTTCTCTGGCCCACGGGACATCTGCTCAAGACCCCCTCCAAGCAGGTAACAGTCACTGTGCAGAGACCTGTGGTCAGCCTAACAAAACCAAGACACACCAGCTCTTGGCTGTGACTACCTTGGTCATCTTCTTGATTTTTCCTGCTCTTGCAGACCTTGGTGCTGTGGTTCATGCCAAGCATGGTCTGATGACAAGGAAGCTTGCAGCCACACTTACATGGCAGCAATATCTGACCATGTTGCTGAACTTTAGAAAATAACCCTCTTAGCTTTAAAAAATAGTGTTACCTATATGCTTATGTGCCTGTAACAGCTTTTTCTTTGAAGAACTTAAATGGAAACTCATATAAAACCACAGTGTCCCACAGCAATGGGAGCAGCAGTGGGAATTGGACTTGGTGCAGAAGGACCTGCTCTGCAGCCCGGTTATCACATTTGGCACCCTCAGTTCCTGTATTTGGTGAAAGTGTTGGCTTTTGTCAAGTCCCGTGAGTTTGGGATCTCTGCATAGGACATGAAAGGGATCATCTCAAAAGTGTTGTCTGGCCTCTACCCCTAGATCTTTGATTAGACAGTCACTATTCCTCAGGCAGATGCAAAGCTCCAGAGACTGTGCACCTCACCTCTTATCACACATCTGTCCTGCAAGGGGCTGAGACATCTGCTTAGCATCAGGTCCACAGCCAGTGTCAAACAGGCTGTCTGGGCAGCTAAATTTACAGTGTGCTGGCTTGCTTCGCACACCAGCAGGTTCGGCTCCACGCAGAGCCCTGGTCTCTGGCAGGGGCAAGAAATGGAGAGGTCATAGTTCTCTGGATCAGCACTGACATGTGGTTGTATCTGGCAATGCATCTGGTACTATTTAACCCAACCCCAGCAGGAGCTCCCAGTGTGTATTTACATTGTCCTAAAAGCCAGCCGTGAGTTAACTGAGGGAAGGGGGGCATCTTGTTGAGGTGATGTTGTACAGCAGGAGATCCATGAGAGGGAGAATAAGTCCAGCTGCAGAGCAAAAATCAAATGTGTGGACCCTCTTAGGCATGGAGTAACACAGGCCGGTACGGACTCCCATCAAAGCAAACTGTCTTGTTTGTTTGGCTGCTCATTGGAAAACTTGTTCCCTGCTGCTGGCCCTGGCTGACCAAAAGCAGACTGGTGCTTGTGTTTTCTCACTTCCCTTTTTCTTTTCCAACAAAGGAATATTGTTTTTTAGCCCTTCACAGGAAGAAAAAGATCGTTTGGTGGTTTTTTTTTTTTTTTTTTTTTTTTTTTTTTTTTTTTTTATTCTAGGAGTAAGAGCAGGAAAGATGATTGAAAACACCTTTGTTTAAGTGCATCGTTCCTTGAGTACCTCTTGTCCCTGGGTTCAGCCCAGCCTGGAGCAGGAGAGAAGGGCACTGTATTTCCCATAACTGTCTCACCAATGGCATGGTCCTTGCAGGTTCTCTGGAGCCCAAACATCCTCCCGAATGGTGTCTGCTTCTTCCGGCTCAGCCCTGATGGTGAGGAAGGCTACCCTGGTGACCTAAAAGTCTGGGTGACCTACACACTCAGTGGTGGGGTGCTGGCCATCAATTATCGAGCCCAGACCAGCAAGACAACACCCATCAACCTGACAAACCACGCGTACTTTAACCTCGCAGGGCAGGTAAGCATGGGGAGATGATCCTCATGGAGGGACACTGTGCAAAGGAAGAAAGAAAGCCTGGGGATCCATGGGATTATCCATGGGCTTCCCATGGGACCATTGGGACCAACATGCTGGTCTGGGGACACAACATGCTTCTGGGGAAACAGCAATGGGGGTTGTCTCTATGCATCATGGGTTGCATGCAGCCTATGAGCTGGGACAGGACTGAATCACATAAACCTCAACTGAGTATGTGTTATCTCAGTGTGTCATGAACAGACACATCCATCATGAATATTAACTCTCCTTTTGTGTGTAACTGTGGAGTGTCAGTCTCTCCTGGTCCCTCTGGAAGATTACAGAGATGCAGAATTAGCATGCCCTAGTGATGGACTGGGATTTCTTAGCTGTCTTCTGTTGGCACTTCTGAGACAACATACTGAACTCTTGCATGGGTGGTACAGCTGGGATCAGGGCTTGTAGTACCAGCCAGAGTCAGAGCAGCACCAAAATACCCAGGTCAAAATGGGGAGGAGAAACATCATGGAAAGGAGATGAGAGGCAGCCAAGGCTGCAGAGCGGGGCAGTAGCAGGGTACACAAGGCTCCCATACACCAGTCCAGGATCCTGCCGACTAGACAGGCACTGTATTGCAGCTGCATTTTAGTCTCACCCTATATATAACTGGGCTTTTAAGAGAAGGATAAATAAAATGTTGCTGGGCAGAGGAATAGGTGGGAACAGTGCAGTCACACTTGGACATGAGACAAAGACCCTTAAAAGTGTTAGTGAGACATCCCAGCCCCTCCATGCAGGAGGTCTGCTCCAGCTGCTGCCCTAATAATGGCTGTGCAGGTGTTAGTTTACCCTCCATTTGCTCTCCCAGTGGTACAGTAATATCAGCACCTACAGCATGCAACTCAGGTATGGTTCCAGAGGAACGGGAGACCTTTGGGCATGAAATTGCTGCTCAGATTTAACAGTGACGTGCAGGCTCAGCTTTGATCCTGCTCCCTTCCTAGCCCAGCAGGTTCCCTTGTCAGCATCCCCAAGGCCGCAGGAGAGGAAGAGGAGCACAAACCCCCTGTGCTGTGGAAGATGAGCCAGGAGGATGAGTTGTGTTTCCCCACATTTGCTTCCTTCCCCTTTTACCTGCTGCTGAGTACTCAGCAACCAGTGTGTTTTGGCTAGTTGTTTTGCAGGGTGGTAGTGCTCGGTGAGGTACAAGTTCAGACTGATAGTCTCAGCCCTGCCAGATTTACAGCTCCCAGGTCCCATGCAAGTTTTTGCTTGTGCTGGTACCTTTGTTCGTGCTCAGGGTCAAGGTGGGATGATGGCCAAGAGGTTCCCCCAGGCACTGCCAGACCACCTTGAGCAGTCACTTCCTGGGTGTGCTTAGGGCTGCTTCAGGAATCCCAGTATTTCCCATCCTCCTGCAGGGCTCACAGGATATCTACGACCACGAGATTTCTATTGAAGCAAATTCCTACCTGCCTGTGGACGACACCAAGATCCCTACGGGTGGGTGGTGCGACACCCGTGGCACATGGCGGAGAAGGTTTTACACACGTGTTTGTGGGTATCGGAAAACAGCACTGCCCAGCAAGGGTGGACACACTAGGACCCAGGGACCCCCAGTGCAGCAGGGCCCTCACCCATGGACACAGTCCCACAGCAGCTGAGCAAAGTGGACAGAGCCAGGTGCTGTTAACAGGGTCCATCACCAGCCCCAGGCCTGGAGAGACCAGGGTCTGTCCAGGGGATGTAGGCAGGAGCAGCAGGAACTGGAGCCAGAGGCAAGTGGGATGCAAGGCTGCAATGTGGGTCGAAGGGGCCTGTCCAGGAGACAAGCTACCTATGACACAGGACCAAAGCATGTCCCTCCAGATCTGTTTGGCCAGCATTTTTCTGCAGGCCATTGTTCTTAGGGACAGTGGGGCCATCAGAGAGGGTCACTCAGCACTTTGAGAGCTGGTATTGGCCTAGGATTTCCCTGTTTCTCTTCCTCCAGCAGTGTTCAGCTTTATCATACTTCTCTACTGGGATTTTCCACACTATGTCAAGGTTTTACTTCCACAGATGTTATTTCCATAAGATCAGCTTATGCTCAAAAGTCTACAGAAAGCAGGAGAATTTGTTTCTTAAGCCTCAGTAAAATGTGGGAGATGCAAGCAGCATGCTCCAGACACAGGGCTGCTGTCGATAAATGCAATGGTACACCAGGACATGGTCAAACTCCCTGATCTGGAGGGCAGCTCCTGGGCCTGGGCTGAGCTCTAGAGCTGCTAGGATCCCTGGTGCTTGGGTGTCCAGCATCATCATTTCCTGCTAGAGCTGAGGCATCAGTCCCCTCTTTGGGATGGGAGAGCTGGCACTACTAGCTGGGAGGCTGAAGACACAAAACCAACAATTTTCTTTCCTGTTTTTAATGTCCTGTATGCTAAAAGAAGAAAGCCTGTTAAGGAAAACAGCATGTTTTGCATCATAAGCAGGTTAATTAAACAAAGATGGTCTTGCTGCTGTCTCCAGTCTCAACACAGAGAAGCTATCTGGCAGCCTCTTGCACCCAGTCTTGATTCAGGGGGTGAAAAGGAGAAAACAGGGCTTTCTAGTTTTCCTTTTTTGTCCCCCCCACCACTTCCATTCTGTTCCTCCCCATAAATGACAGAGCTGCTAAACTGAATAATCTAACAAGCTGGGACACATTTCCTGTACCCGCAGGAAAGCCAGCACTGAACACATGCACTTGGCAGTGGTCCTACTGCTAACAAGGGGGCACCTTGCTTTGAGCGGCTTGACTCCAACACTCCCACTGTGCTGCTCCAGCATGACTGTGGTGAATTACAGTAAGCATTGATCTAATGGCAAAATTAATCTGATACCAAATTTTATTGTTTTTAAGAATGAAAACAAAATAATCTGCATTTGCTTAATTTTGGAAAAATCTAAAATAGATTAAAATGATCAAAAAAGTAGACTTCTAGATTTGCTGCTAAATGATGGCTTCTCATCCAGCCTGACTGGCTTACAGGAATGGAGGCTGTTGGAGTGCGGATGCTGAGCCATGACAGGCAAGGGCAGTGGGACAGTGTCGAGCCATGCTGTGCCATAGGTCTCTGGTGGACAGAGTAGTGATGGGCACACTAAGCAGCCAGTCTGGGGCATAAATGCTGGGAAGGCTGTGCTCTTGAGTGCAGCTAGCATCAACAGAAGAGAAACTAGGTGTGGGGCAGGATGTGTGCCTGAGGGCTGCATGAGCCCATGGCGTGTTTTCTGGTAAGCGTAGGCTCCTCGAGCTCTGCTGGAAATAGCAGGGATTGTTTTCCTGATGCTCTTGCAGGGCTATTTTGCTGAGTGTACTTTCTGACTTCAGAAGGGAGAAGAAGAGAGGCTTTAAAAAGCAAAAAAGAGAAAGCAAGGAGGCTTTTTAGCTCAAGTGTCTGCTAAAACCAGAGTTGCGTTCATGAACCAAAACTGTTGTGTGTTCGTGCATCACCTTGCACTTGGAGCAATGGGTCTCCCAGTCCAGGCCCCTTTTGCTCAGCTTGGTGTGTCATACCTGGGCCCAAGCTGGGGAAGAGCTTAAGGCCATACCAAACACACTGCCCTGCTTCTCCCCACTGTATTTACCTTGGAGCTGTTTCACATCTTAATTTCGGCCAGGTTGCTGGCCCTGCTTTTTGGAGTTCCTTCTTGGTGTTTTGGGCAAATGTATCCTTTGAAGTTGATAAAACTACTCTTAGCCCTGGGGTGAAGACGAGATTTATGCAACTATTAAAGGCAGAGCCCTTGCATTCAATGTCTGCTGGGTTTTACCTAAGTGCTTAAATCAAAATGGTTTATTTGTTTTTTAAGGTGTTTTTCTGCCCCACAGCTGAATTCAGTAAATGCACTCCTTTTAGATAGCATCAGAAGCCACAGAAATGTGCTGTTTGTCAGGTGGAGACTGATGTTTCTCAAAGTTTGCAGGGCAGAGCTGGTACAGAGCCACAGCTGAGCTGTATGCATGAGGGTGTGTGGAGCAGAGCACAGCGCCTGTGACTAGCAGCAGGGCCAGAATGCCCACGCACAGCCATCCCAACACTGTGAGCTGCCTGCTGACCCTTGGAAACCTCTCCCTTTAGAGAGAGGTAGAGAAACATGACTTTAGGGAAAAATCCCCTCCCCTGCTCTTCCTCTCTCACCTCCCCCATGCAAAACCCCTTGCCTTTGGGTTGGGATGGCTGCGTTTTACACTGTGTTTAGTATGTCTTAGGGTTGTTCTCAGTGCAAGAGCTTTATCACAGGATGCTGTATTCCCACATCTTTTTTTAAAAAAAAAAAAAAAAGAGAGGGAGAGAGAAAATGCTGGGTTTATGGTCTCAGACCTTTTTTTTTTTTTCTCTGAAACAATGATCCAAGGAACAAGGGGACTGGTCCCAGTACACAGCCATATTCATAATCCTGGCATTTGGGCCACTTTTGTGGCCATCTCATGGGTGTTTGTTCAGAGACCTAGGAGGATTCATTTATTTACAGAGAGAGGGAGAGAGAGTGTATGTATATACATCTTATGCATATATAAATATTAGTAGACAATAAGTTTTGGTTTTATATTAGTTTGTATAGTTACATATACAAGCTCCCCCTCTTGTTTTCTGGCTCCTTGGCTTTATTTTGTCCCAGCTAAGCACAGCAGTGTCTGCCAGGGCTGCCAGCTCTCCTGGGGACAAAGCTGGTGATGTCCCAGCCCAAGTCACAGTAGCCACAAGGCAAGCTTCCTCGAAGCGAGGCACCAAAACAAGACAAGGATCACAAACGGCTTAAAACCCTCAGGTCATCAAAGTGAGGGATCTCGACCCTGCACAGGGTCCAGGACCCTGGGTGTTTGCTGGCATGTGAGTGAGCAGCTGACACTGCTGTTCTCCTTGTCCAGGGGAGGTGGCCGCTGTGGAGGGCACCAGCTTTGATCTCCGGCAGCCTGTGGAGCTGGGGAAGCACTTGCAGAAGTTTCACTTGGACGGCTTCGACCACAACTTCTGCCTGCAGCAGGTGCAAGCTCGACGCCTTGTGGCCAGGTAGGCTGGGACCCTGGAAGGTATCCCCCACCCCTGGAGCCATGGGGCAACCATTTGGCCAGTCCCTTGGCTTCCTTCACCGGCATCTCCCCAGGGCTTGCCACCCGCCTACTGGCAGAGCCATGGAGGTTCACACCACCCAGCCTGGCATCCAGTTTTACACTGGGAACAACCTGGATGGCTCCCTGAAGGGCAAAGATGGTATTGCATACGCCAAGCACTCGGCTTTCTGCTTGGAAACCCAGAATTGGCCTGATGCTGTCAACAAGGTGAACCATCCCCCCATCCCTGGGAGCTGCTCAGGTCCTGCAGCAGGGGACCATACCACCACCACCCTGTCTCTGGGGCGTTAAGTATATGAACAGAGTCTGGCAAGGGGATGCTTTATAGGCACCATAACTGAGGCAGGCACAGGCCACAGCATCCTGTGGCATTAGGCAGGGGTTGACCTGCCAGTGGGGGCTGGCCCTGTGCAGTCCAGCTTCCCAGAGCAGAAGACCCCAGTGGAGCCTTGCCACAGGGTCTGAATTCAACCAGGGGGAGTACTCACCCACTTAGCCAGGCAGCAAGCAAGGGGCAGCTAAACACTGCAACTGGAAATGCCCAGGTAGAGCCGTGGCATGACACCCCAGGAAGGCCAAGGGGATGCGGCCATGCGCTCGTGACCCTTTCTGGCCCTGCGGTGCGTGCTCACAATCACTGACATGCTGCTGCTTCTTCCCAGCCCCACTTCCCCAGTGCCCTGCTCCGGCCTGGCGAGGAATACAACCACACCACGTGGTTCATATTCAGTGCCACTTAAGGAAGAAGGATGCCGACTCCTATCACTGAGAGGGGTAAGTGCCTCTAGCAGGTTGGCCAGAAATCCTGCTAGGTGCTGAACAGGGCTTTCAAACTACACTGGGTGATACATCCCATTTGGGAACTTTTTTGTCCTCTGTGTTTTTTACCCATGGCTTCTGCTGGCTCTAACTCCTGTCACCACCTCTGCCACTGTCTGATCTGTGCAAAGCTCTCACCTTCTGTCCAGCCATTAGGTTTGTGGCTGCAGTAAAAATGTACTGAAAACACTTTGTTTAGGGACATGGCATGCTGTAGCTCAAACTGCAGCAGGGGAGTATCTTGTAATACTCATGTGGAGCATGTGGGAAGGCTGATAAAATTGTGGGTTTTCATTACAACATCAGCTATTCCCAGCAAAGTGCTCTGAGCTGGACTGGCTGCTGCTCTCTCCCCACCACTGATGTGCCCCACAGCTCCCTGTCAGCTCATCGAAGGGTGCCCTGCCCTTCCCGTGCTGAGCGACAGGGCAGTGCTCATGACCGGATCTGTCAGGTCTGACAGCAGCATTATGATGGCACACGTAGACAGTGGTCACGCTTTGCAGAGGATGGTGTGCTAGGATTATTCCAGTCGACTGCCCTGGCTCCTCTGGCTTAACTCCTGCACAAGAACATCTTCCACACTGCACCTTGGCTGCTGAAGTGAAGTGGGTGCATCCATCCATAGTCCTGAATATACAACTACAGGAAGAAAACCATCACCTTAATGTTGTGTTTCCATGTGACATGTATCATCCCCAAAAGCGTGTAACAGGGGCCTGCCTGTCTGATGAAAAACTTCATGTTTCTGAGGTTTTACAAAAAATTGGCACAAGCCAGGGGGCGGTGCAATCATGTTAGAGAGCTGGCACCCCTCTCCCCAGGGACATAGGCGTAGCCAACCCTTGGGACAGGTACCCCATGCAAGGCACTGCAGCCCAACTCCCACCTTCTCCTGCCATGCTGCTGCTGAAGGCGCCACACAAGCCCCGGATCCTGCTGGCAGGTTGTGGCTGGGGCCTGCTGCACTACAGCGTGCTTCCTCAGCTGCAGAGCTGCTGGAATGGTCTTGCCCCCCGTGGAAGCGCCTGGCCATCGGGCTCGCAAATGTGGCAGACCCATCGCAGTCAGTTCTGCCACCTTGATCCCCAGAATGAGCACTCTGCTGATGTCCTGCAATGTCTCAGTGCATGCATGTGCACCAGCAGTCACAAGTGATGTGGCTGCAGTTCATATTGTGTAAGGGCTGGTATCATTTGGAGAATAAAGCCCAGCTGATCCAAGCTTGAAAAACACTAGGTTGCAAACCAGGAGCAGAAGCCCCATCACCCCAGTGAGAGTGGGGTTTGCCACCCCTTGCTGCCCACCCCTATCTAGGCTGCGCATGCCCCGATGAGATGCAGGGCCAAGGCCCACAGCAGCAGCGTTTGCATCTTTTCCAAGAGCTCACAAACCCTGTCTGGGACTTTTGGTGAAATCCTACCAAACACAGGCAAGAGATGGAGCTGCACAGCCTGCTCCAAGGACGATGCCTGAAGCTGAGGGAGGCAGCACAGCCACCCTGCTGGCCACTACAGCTACACCGCACAGACACCAGATTTGCCACTGCTCCCTCTCTGCACCTCAGAAGTGCTGGCTGTCCTTCGTAGGGGCCACAGCCATGGCTGCCCCCGTTAGCACAGCCGTGCCTCCTCGCTCAGGTTGTCACTGCTAAGCCTGGGTGTTTAGAGGCACTCAGGCCCCTACAGAAACCTGGGGTCCTCCACTCTAGCAGTGTCTCCCGGTACTGAAAAACAGGTACCAGTACAGCTGTCGTTAGTCTGCAGGTTTATTGTGGAGTAGGTTTGCCTTAAGAGTACAGAAGAGAAAAAAAAACTGATCATATTCCAGAGCAGTGGCATACATGTGCCTCTCGCCAGGTACACTATAAACCAGGCAGCCAGTGCACAACCCATAAAGGTTCCAAACACAAGTCATAGGCTTTGGGCTTTTCTGCTAAATCGCTGCAGGGCAATACCCATGTCAACCCCCCCACTCTCCCACTGTAGCAACGGTAAAATTTAATGGATATTGCCAGAATATTGATCATTGCACGCAGAAGATGAAACACTAATGCCCGTCACTGAGCACCACAAAAGCATCCAGGCAGGCACCAAGCACCACAGCAGCTAGGACTAGGCATCGGGGCCAAACAATGCTGCAGTAAGACAGTACGTTCAGAATCGGGACTATTTACTCATACACTGAAAAAGCCCCATGAAGTCATTGTTAACAGGAAGTCTTGTTTTTTGAAAATCCTGGGTTATCCAAGGTCTGATCAAGTTACTCTTGTAATTTTTTTTTTTTTTCATTTAAGATGCTCTGCTGTGGTTTACACATCAGCAGCAAACTGCCGTAACAGCCATAACAGATCTCATAAGAAGCCCAAATAGGCCTCACTTTCCCTTTCAGTGCTTGTTTACTGCCAAAATAGGCATCTTTTTTTTCTGCTAGATAACCCACTGCAGTAAAAAGTTTGCTTTTTTCCTCTCCACCTACCAGTCTGTTTGTTCACAGTCTAACATTGTTTCCAGCCTTTTGTTGTGATCTGTGTCAACAAAGTGCCTTATCATGCAATTCTTGACTACAGAATGAGGACAAACACAGTTTGACATACTTATATACAAATAATTAATCCTGTAGGTGTATATTTGCTGTAAGAAATCAGCTTACTTAACAAAATCATCTCCAGGATCTGGGCTGCTTTAAAACCATACCAATTTCTGTGAAACAGGTTAGAATTCCTGAGGTCAGCTCTGAGAATCTTTCACTTTCAGGAAAAAAATTTGAGTGAGCTGCAGAAAGATGACTAACAGCTTGCTTTTGCCTCTCAGACACATTTTCCTAAGGTCTATCAGAAAGTCAGAAGACCTTACATCTTCCATCAGAAGAGGAAAAACATACCTTGAGACATTTTTAAAAGTTTTCTTCACATTAATAGCCAAAAGAACTAAAAAAAATGCAACAAGCGAAAGCAGCAGTTGCCAAGTTATTAATGATTTCTACTACGTTTAGAGGTTTCTGCAGTTGTTACTAGTTTAAAAGATTGCAGTGTTTTGAATAAAAGCTCATCCTTAAATTTCTGGTCATCTGGGTATCACAACTAGTCAAGCTTACCAGAGAGTAAGCTTTGCAGAATTAGGTCAAGGAGAAAAATTAATGCTTGCTAAATATCGTAAATTTTTAGCTATCTGCAGAGATGGATTTTAAATTCCATTTCAAAGAAAGCAGAAACTGATCCTTTCACCAAAGACCATTCAACAATACATGTGAAAAGTGACAAGTCTGAGAAGACATCGATATTAGTCATTCCCATTTTAGACATTTTTTGTCCATATTACATGGCACACAGCTAAAATTACCCAAATGTTAACAGAAGCAGCAGGGTTACTACAGAGAAGTTTTAGTTAAAAATACACATTTTATTTCAATGTGCCCATAAAAAAGTCCCACATTTTCATATCACAGGAAGTTAATTCATACAATAAAAAGAGACCTGTGCTAGTCTATTGGTGTGACTAACTCAGAAGACCCAGATCATGCCAAATTTTAGTTGATATACTCTTCTATCTACATTCTTACATTTACAAAGACACCACAAAATCCCTTATAATAATGTAAGCAAAATAACTTTCTTCCTAAAAGATTAACGTCATAACTTTAATCCATTCTTTCAGGACTTGCACTTCTTTGAGGGCTTCCTGATGGTGAACGACTGAAAGGAAAGAATCCACAGTTAACATTTCGGTAGTCATTTGGGATTCACAAATACAGAGGAAAAAGCAACAGAAGGATACCTAGACTACTCCAGCACTGTTTTTTTAAATAAAATAACCAATCACTATTGAAAAAGTTAATGAGTTCATTATACAATGTTAGAGACAATACTTTTTTTACTTTCAATTTTTTGCATTTCTCTGTTATTTCTATCAGACTATTTAAATGTGATCACTGTAAAGTCATCTATAGGGTACTACTAATAGCAACATTCATGGAGGCAAGATACTTTTTCACTGTTCTGATACAGCAGCTTGTCAAACCTATTATGGTGATCATTCAGCATTTATTCAGGTCCCTTGTGACTGTGAGGTTAGACTACATACAGACAAATAAAGCTAACCTGAGTGTAGATGTTCTAAAATTATGACCACTCACGGGGCAGAAAGATTCCAAGGCAAGGGACACATCCTGGCAGGTCTACAGCTATTCTTACTAGGGTGTATCCCCTCCCCACAAATCCTGAACACTGAAGTTGTAAAAATTAACTATTAACCAATTCAAACTAGGGAAAAAATGCTGCACTAGGGAAAAAATGTCACTTCACATATATGCACACACACAATTATTTACCTACTTACTGGGAAACAAAAAAAAAAAAATAAAATAACCTGAGTAACAACAGTAACTATAACAGGCTCAATCTTCCATTCCTGATTGCTATGCCAGGTTACTCCACTCTATCTTCCCCAATCTCACTGTAGCTTTTAGTGAGACTCAAAACTGATTCCCACATTTATTCTGTGCTTTAAGCTCACCAGCAGAAAGTCTCTGTGCAATAAAACTGTTAGTGAACTGAAATGAACACAGGAGCAAAGGCAAGACAATACTGCTATGTAACCAGTATACCAAGGAATTATTGCCACATACGTATTACCATATATAAAACCACAATCACAACATTATTTCTGTTGAAGAGATCTTGGCAAAATACCTTTCCAGTATTTTCCTACAAGCAGCAGCCAAACGCCTCAGCAGAGATCACTGCAGATACTAAAATGCCAGCTCTACGGAGTCTACATTATTAGCAGGGAGATCAACATACCTTCTCTTTGGAGATGGTGATCGGGACTTTGACCGACTGTCAAAACAGAATATCATCAATGCAGCTTAAAGATCAAATGAAACTTTTAGATTAAAAAAAAAAAAAAAGCATCTTAGCAATGGAATTATTATGGGAATCTAGCCAGAAGCTCTTTAAAATGGCAAAATTTTCAAATCAACTTGTATTCTGACAGGGGTTCTCAATCCATTTAGTGTGGGGATTAATTTTAATTGTCTTCAATAGAAAAACAGGAAAACAAAGCATAGTACTGAGGTGAGCCTTTGACAAAAGAAACATCAGATTCCTGCTTTTTTATCAACAGCATTAATAAAGCTGAAGGTCTTTATTTGATGGATAGAAAAATTTGACAGAACTGAGCAGACAAAAAAAATCAGTACTATGATGGAAACTACAAAGACTTAATAACAATTAAAAAAAAAAAAAGGAGATGGGTAAGAAACATATTCCAAATAGGTGCAGAGGAAATCTTATAATCTGTGTCATAGCGCAAACAGATTAGCTGGGCACCCATGACTGGGGGATTTTTTCTAAAGGACTAAGCTCTGTTAATCATGCAAACCCAATACTGAATTCTAGATACTACTGCAAGCTTTATCTCTGTAGGCTTACCTCTTAGCCGGTGAGCCAGATTTTGATCTGCCATGAGACCTAGACCTACAACAAGAAGAAAAAACACAGCTCAGTAGGGAAGCTGGTAGCATGCACATTCCCACATTTGAGATAGCAAGATTCACACTACATGTATAAGAACTGTCATGTTGAACAGACAGAATTCTGCAAGTTTCCCAGGACTTCTGCTAAGTTTCAGAAGAAAGCTTTTTAAACGGATGCTGCACATGTTGCTCTGTACTTTGATCTTTGGCTGATGGCTGGTGTTTGCTGATGCAGGTGGCAGGAATACATGAACAACCCAAATCCTGACCAGTATTTTCACAAAGCTAATAAAAAGCCATGCTCTAAACTTGCAAGTAGTATTAAGCTTCAGAGACATACCACTGTAGTTGAAACTGGCTGCAGGCAGCATGCCTGCAGTATCTCCCACTCAAGTGCACTTCATCTTATATATGCACTTGCTCAAAATATTATTTTAGATCTGTCTGAGCTTAACCCTTGTGAAAAGACTGTCAAAAATGTCAGTCTTTGAGACCAGACTGCCACACCATAAGAACACCAATGCTGCCTAAAAGAGTAATTGAGATTTTTAGGTTCCCAAAGGAACTACTACTTCCCACATCCAAGGCTTTCCGCAACTTCCAGATGTAAGCTTTGATGCTGTCAAACCAGCAAACATGATGCAATACTTATTCCATCTGTCTTCCTTATGAACCAAGAGCCTGTCTCTGGGTGCTATGCATTCCTTGGATTCTCCTGTAAAGAAACTATCTTTAAACTGCCTTAAGTGGAAGTTCAAAAGCAACTTCATTAGTTAAGCACCAGTATTATGCCACTTCTCTGTACTGTATATCTGTAGTTTCTTCTGCCTCAGTCACTTCATCTCTACTTACAATGAAAGGTGTCACACAATAGAGTCTAGAAATTTCACTAACAGCATCCTTTACACTGCAGAAACCCAGCTGGTACTAAAAAAAGAAAAAAATGGTGGTAAAATAAGGATGTTTTTCTCTTTGGGAGACTGTTGACTGTAGCTGTTTTCCGCTCCTCACTGACAGTGAAGATTGATAAGCCATGATTAAGTTACGCTAGAACAACCGGCATTAAGATTCAACATATTTTAGTAATGGGTAGAGAAAGCGTACCTGATCAGTAAAGGCATTGCTCTGCTGCCTCAGGGAATTTCCCTTCTCTTTTTACTAGCTTCTGGACTGTTTGTGTGAGTTTCTGCTCTTAACTAAGACATCTTCTGGTCTTCATGGCTCCATTCCCTAAAAGCCTCTGTCATTGCTTGCTGTTCCACTCTCAGAAAATGCCACCACCACCTTTCAGCACTGAATCTCTCATCTGCAGCTGTAGGCTTTTCCACTTACTCCCTTCAGCTAATCCCTTTTTTGTTTGTTTGTTTCTTCTTGGATGACTATTATTTATTTCAAAGAGCAGCCATCAAACCATAATAGTAGGCCTGGGAATGGGCTAGGGCAAGAGCAGTACCATCTCCTTCAGAGCAGAACTTCAGTTTACTCTTGTTCTCCTATGACAGCTCGTTGAGGACATCCAATCAACCTATGTCAGCCACGCTGTCTGGACAAGGTTGCATAAAGCACAAGCGGCATTCACTTACTATGGAAGGATTAAACTACAACTTAAAAGAACAAATGACATCCTGTGTTCCTTTAAAATCTGATTGTCATTCTTATGGCACATTTGTGGGTCCAAAATAATTCTGACAGGTGTTTAACTCAAATTTATTTCAGCTCCTGCAGACTGACACTTAGTTATTCAACAGAGGTGGAAACAGCTGTAATACTCACAGCACTAGCAAGCCCTTCATGACTTGCCTGGCTATACACACTAATACTTTTAACACACTACTGCAAGAGCATCCTGATTTCTCTGACAAATAATGAGAGGAATCCACAACCTCATGTATACTACACAAAGAAGAAAAAAACCCTTCAGATTAGTTCTAAATTTGTTTGCTACATTAGCAACCTGATCAAAACAGTACTTGTAATGACTATTGGGACTATATCAGTGGTATGTAAAACAATAAAAAAAGAAATAATATTCTGCACTGCTTTTTAAAACTACAAACCCCTAAGTTAGTGGGGAGAAAACACAGCTTTTTTTTCTGAACAGCTCTTAGAAAGCCTAAAACAGAATTTTAAGCAACTTTTTCTAAGTATCTGCAGTCATGGGAGAGATCTTACCTGCTTCGGGGCCATGTAACAGATCTGGATCTAGATCTGGATCTTGATCTAGACCTGAAATAGAAAATTAAGACAAATTAAAACAAAATCAAAGAAGTCAACTCAACCAGAAGTAATGACAATTACAGCACTGCTTAAATTAATGTCTACATGTTAAACTTAAAACCTACATGATCATCAGACATTTTAGACATCAAAATTCGTCATGGGATATGCAGCTGTGTAATGTCTCAAAGGTAATCAAATTACCATGCCTGTAAATTCAACTAGGATTATCAGAAACTTTTTAAAGCATGATAAAGTATGCTTTCTAGAGGTCAACACCTTTTAAAGGCTGCTATCCAATACCTTTTTGAATCCCTTAACTAAAATGAAAAACAACGAAACAAACCAAAAGCTCACCACCTACTAAAAATTACTACTAATTACCTTGATCTCTTCAAAGAACCCGATCGGGACCGTCGGGGAGACACGGACCTAGACCTACGAGGAGAAATGGACCGGGACCTACGATAGGAAGCTGACCTGGACCTGCAAAGGAGTCAATTAAAGAGTTGTACAAGCATAGATTTTTCTAAGCAAAAGAAGCAAACAGGAATACAGCAGAAATTTAAGCACACCTCCTACCACGGCTCCGACTGCGTGACCGAGAATACCTTCTTCCTCGGGACCTTGAACGGGATCTAGACCGGGACCTGTTTTTAGGTTAGAAAAAACTGGTATCAGGAAACAGCTGCAGCAACCAGTGCACGTGAGGCCCTGCTGAAGTCAAAACTGATTTCAGACAACTAAAGAACTAGAATCTGTCAGATGAAAAAAAATCTCTGGGCCT
>JMFS01027907.1:0-25748 GCA_000699545.1 Podiceps cristatus | reverse complement strand
CCAAAACATTCTATGATTCTATGATAAAAAAAGGACAGTCACATCCTGGGCTGCATGAGCAAGAGTAGAGCCAGCGGGTGAAAGGAAGTAGTTATTCCCATCTGTTCAGCACTTGTGAGAGCCTCCAGCAGGAGTATTGTGTCTCGTTTTGGTGCCCCAGCACACAAAAGACAGAAACATAGGCAAGTGAAGAGCCACCAAGATGGCTAGGGGGCCAGAACACGTGACATGAGAAGAAGCTGCAAGAATTGGTTTTTAGCCTCATGAAGTGAAGGCTAAGGGGGGAATCTTACTGCTACCTTAACTACCTGATGGGAGGGGATACAGCAGACGGAGCCAGACCCTTCTTGGAAGTGCACAGTGACAGGATAAGGGACAATGGGCACAAGCTTGTAACCAGACGCTGTGTGTGCCATGTGTGAGAGAGAGAGACAAGAGATGCTCAAAATTTGACTGGACTCCGTGCTGAGCACTCTGCTCTAACTGACCCTGCTCTCAGCCGGAGAGCGGACTAGATGACCTCGAGAGGTCCATACTGCAGCAGCTGTTCTTTGACTTTCAGAGAAACAATACTAGCAAATACTTGATTTATTAACTTTTCCAAACTTGAGGAGTTATTAACTGTATCCAGGCTATTAGGAAAACGCATGGAGTGCGAACATACTAATACCTGTCATTACATACCTTAGAAAGTCATTAATACCTGCACCTATGCAATAAGCAACTTTCTCCTAACTTCCTGTCCAAGTGGGTAAACCTTGTGCAGAACCTAAGCAGGTAACACAGGGCGTACACAGCAGGACCAGAGATCCATACTGTCCACCATCCTGTCTCTGATAGTGGCAAAAAGCCTGTGGAAAAGTACAAGGCAAGTACATACAATTCTTCTCTCATTGTCCTCCCCAGTCTTTTGCAGAAATTGTTGATATCCTGTAACTGTTGAAGTAATCTAGCAACACAGTGCTGCATTTAAGTCAGCACTAAGCAGAGCTGACCGGCCAGATGAAGAGTCACTCTTGCATCATGGTGTTAGCCTGTTTCCTATTAGCTTATTTCCAGCTTTTCAGCATCTTTAGAAAGCTGAGACGTCCTAAGCTCTCACACCACCTCCAAAATGAGACCAGCTGCATGCATCTTACCACCTAGCCAAGTCATATGAGAGGCTGAGTTATAACGGCTGAGTAATATAATCAGATCGGAATTAAATTAGACTATTTTGCAAGTTAGTGCCTTTCAACATTATCATTTAATGTCAGAATAAGAATTATTTAAATTCCATTTTGAAATAAAATGGAACAGTGCTGTCAGTTTTTACGTAAGTGATACTTCAGTGAATCTTTTGATCAGTCATTTTCGTTGCATCACAAATTGCTTTCAGCAAAACTGCCCTGGAATTTTCACGGTTCCCAAGAGTGGATTCTTCTTTCTAAAGCTTGTTTCTCCTATCTCCAAGGTAGAAAGGAAAGAAAAGCTGACAATTCTGAAGTTAATATGCATTTGTGGCAATCTGACCAAGTGGTTACTGAGAATATTTTAGCGATTTGTCTGCTCTTATGTGTTTTTACACTGTTAGAAATATTCACTGTATGAATGAAAATACTTTTAAATATGAAGACTCAGTTTCACAATCAGCTTAAATTGACACAAGACTACAGCACTGCTGAAATTCTGTAGCTGCACAATGGGCTTCAGCAGCTTGTTGTTCCAAGAAAACAAATCTGACAAATGAAAAGCTTTTTAGCTTGATTAGCAAGCAGGTCTGACTGAGGCCTTCTGCTCACCAGCACTAAAGAAGGAAAGGGGTGGGCAGCACTGTTTTCAGTGGCTGTGTAATCTTAAATCATGAAACCATGTCCTGTGTCAGTGATTGTGAAGCTGCACGGTGTCATTCACAATTTTGCAAGCTTCTCTCTTGGTTTTTCCAAAGACATCACATTCCTGTACTAGTTACATTTGAGTTGTACTTTACAGCTTTTCTGTGTGACAGACTTAAACCACAAAAACCAGACTCAGTAAAACAACAGAGCAGCCTATTTCTGCTGCCATTTACTACTGTGTACTATCCGGAATTCAAATCCATCATACTTTGGAAAACAAGGGCTTACTCTGCAGTGAGGATCCAGTGGCAGGATCCTCACTGTGCCTGTAAGACACAAACAAGGTGCTCTGGCCTTACTAAAGGGCACTATTTCAACGGAGTTTCACATCTGTCCCCCAGTCTGCACAAATGCTGTGTAGACTGTAGAGGGATTTATTTCAGAAGTGAGTGCGAAAAGATATATAAATAAGTATAAAGGTACAGGAAGTAGAGAATCATTTAGCACAAGAATCTACCATACAGGGTGATTACTTGTAACACTGTTTTCAAATTAACAAGTATGCATTATTTAAAATGCCACCGGAGTTGGTATAAGTAATGATTTGGTTATAGTCCGATATGAAAGGTATGAAGCAATAAAGTGAAGGACTCTGTCTACTGTCCAGCTGATCTGAAATAAATTATTAATGTTCTCTTTAATATGATTACATTTTCAGGGACTTAATTATAAAGAAAAAGTCAACCTTCACAACAAGTAGAGGACAGGGTGGGGGAGGAGGGTGTAAGAAAAAATAATCACAAAATTGGAAGCAAGGCAGTTTATTGAAATAAGGACTTAGCCAAAGCAGGCTGAACTCAGTGGACCGATACAGCCTATACTGCACGCAATGAATATGTTCTCTAGGACAAGGAGTTTTGTTTGACTGGTGTAGCTATAACATCAAACACTACAGACCCTAAATCCTCATTTGGAAAGTTAATAGGTTACAGTATTACTACAGAAGACCCAGCAAGTATGAAGACCTCTAATTCAGAATCCACTTTAGCTCTATTATATTAATTCTGTTAACCTTTTTCAAGCCCAAAGTCCATGCTTTGTGTCCATGAAGAGACACGGGGATATAAGAAAGTATGTGAACACTTTGCAGTATATAGTTCCTGGCGACACTGTAAAAATACTCTGCAGTGCTCTGACAGCATTTTCCTTTACATGTAGAAACATACCTCCTTTCCACCTGCTGCTTTAAAAACACATGCCCAGCAATGCAATGCAAGCATGGAAGGACTCTCTTGAGAAAGAAACAGAGGCACTGCCTGCGCTGAAGGTCAGGTCTGCACTATTGCTCAGAATTCAAAGGAACCAAAAGTATTGTGTTACCTTTGAACCATGTCTGAAACAGATGACAAAAAGCTGTCCATTCTTTTGGAAAACATCTCTGCTCCTTTCTTAAAAAAGTTGATCTGAAAAATACAAAACAGACACACTGGAAGTTATCTTGGCTTTGGCAGACAAATAACAGATTGTGGGGACTGAGTTAACAGCGATTCCATTAGGACTGAGACTTTGGGCCAGAGATCAAACACATGGTGAAAACAGCAGCGTTGCCTTTCTTTGTATTTCTCACTTTTGCAACTTTCCACCCTTTCACACAACCTTTTACACACACCTAGGCTATTGGCTGCTGACAGGTATGTTTCCAATGAACTTGCTAAATGACTGAAATAAGGGAAGAGGTCGCCTTCTGCAATACTAGCACTGTGCAGAATTGGGTCTAGTGGTGTTACAAGCTGCTGCAGGCAACGCCACTGTATCAAAAAGAATGGTATATAAATCATCCATCTGATTTAGTAGTCCAACCTGGACTACCAAATCCAACCTGAAAATTTTTAAACTGCCATGATAAAGTCAGTCAGGAAAGCAATGACGTGTAGCTGCGCTAGCAAAAGCCCCCAGAGAGACTGGTTTTATCAGCTACAGATTTACCATGGATTTTGTTCTCCTGAAGAAGCTAAAAAATACTACTAAGGCCAAAGTGCACATTTTGTGACAGAAGATGAATTCACTTAGCTGGTATGGCTCAGCAGGCACGCAACACCAGCAAAGCACTCAGTGTAGACTTGACCTTGGATTACCCGCTGTGGAGCACAGTGTTGTCGTCAGGACCTACTGGCAACTGTGTGAAACACGGTCATGGCTAGCACATGTGTGCAATTAATTAGCTTTTTTTAAAAAAATAAAATCACTGAACTGCTCCAAAGAGAGATGTAAAAGCAAATTCTTGGCTGTTAAGCAATGCATTAAGCAATTGGATGGACTATTCCATCCAATCTTACTTGTGATTCCACTCCTTTTCCCTAACCTTGGGACATGGGATTCCTCTTACCTGTAACTCAGATTTCTATGACCATGTTATTGACCACAGACTCCCTTTACAGACAAAGGAGAGAAAGTACGCTCTCTTAAAGAATGATTCACTTACTGTATTTCAGAAGCCTACTTCAGGAGGGAAGAGCTCTGAATTCCACTGATGATAATGAAAGACTGACATGCCTAGCTTAGATGTTGATGTCAGTTTTCAGTCAAATAAATCCTGTATTAGCCACTGCTTCTCCCAAAAATTCCATATGGCCTGCTCATTCATTGGAAATATGAAGTATCAGACACGTTTTGAGTAATCAATAAAGAAAATATATACTCAGGCTGAAGGATGGTTCACAGTATTTAAGCATCAAAACCAACTGGCTTCCGGCTACTCAGTCATGCCCATGACAACGTAAGACTGTCCTGTATAAAGCACTGCAATACGGCAGTTCTGACAGATAAAATACAGGGAAATAAAGTTCTGTTTGGCTTCCAGTAAAGGAAACCAATGCAATTCTTTCACTTAGTATAATTACAGCAGAGAAGCAGTGTGAACTCCTGTGGTGAGGAAAGTGACTGCATTCTCATTTATTACTTATTTTATATGGGGCACATAATCTGCAAAATACATGGGACAATGGAGACGATGATCCACACTACAATCTCAAACAGAGCACTGCACCCCTTTTTTTCCTGTTTTCACAGCCCAATTCCCATTTTCCCAACCCTTTCTTTCATCAATGTCGAAGCACAACAGACCCTTAAAATGGGTGGTAATGAGAATCAAGTGCTGTGAAAATACTAGTCTGTTGATACTCCTGACATCCTGGAGTCAGATTATTGTTATTACTACCACATTTTACAGACTTGAGAAATGCTCTATCAAATTGCTGGCAGAATAAAGAGTAGAAAAAGGATTTGCCAGCCTTAGGCTCAATCCACTCTACTGTTCTGTCTTTCCAGTTCTCCAGTGCATGCTCTGTTCCCTATCGTGAACACTCCTCATCAGTATGCTGAACATTATGTGCCAGGAAGGGAACTGCTACATAGGAGAGCTTGTGCAGGCAGAGTAAACAGTGGAAGGAAATGCTGGTGCACTGATAGCTTAGACGTGAAAAAATTAACCCCAGGCTGATTTTGCATGTAAGCGTATTGGATTTTGTTTTCAGTGGTGTCTTTCCAGAGTATCTAAACATTCAACTATCCGCCACAAACAAAACCAGTTGTCAGATTCCAGGCGAGCTGAATAAAAGTCCCCTCTGCCCCCCTGCTATCATTTGTCAGTTCTCAAAGAAAAATCCAGAGCTACAGTGTTACTTTTGCCAGCCACATGCCTAAGTGACACAGACACTTTACTGTCCATACCTGTCCTCGTGTATATCCCAGCATAGGTTCCATCATTGCCACTCTCTTCCTGTACTGCAGAGCATTCAGGGCACAATAATATTGCAGAGACGAAAGGTGCTGCTTTCTTCTTGCATTTGCCACTTCTTTTGCCACTTCTGCCTTAAGCTGAATAAAAATTGGTAAAGAGGTTGCCAAAGTGTTACTGTGCATACAGATGCATTTACTGATTATTTTCAAGTTACCTTTAAACAGCTCTCATTACAGAACTTCTCATTAAAACGAAGGATGAGAAACTAAGAAAGCAAATCCAAAACCCAAAGAAAGTTACTTCAAGCCCTTCTCTGGCAAAATACTTAAGTATTTGGGGAGCCCCTGTGACTATAAACTACGTAACTACCACAACTAACATTCTGGATCTGATCTCAGTGCAAGAAATTAATTTGCAGCTGAGATCACAACACAAGCTTGCAAGTGCATTCACGTTCTGTTCTGTAATGTATTTCCTTTAAAAGATCACCCTGTAGAACTGATGCACTCTTAGGACAGCGACAATCACCCACTTTTTGGCATACAGGGATCTATTATGGAATAGTGGTCCAGTGGTCAATGAAGAAGAAATGTAAAACAATCCCACCAACAGATTTACGCGTACTCTAAATGGAATGACAATCCATACAGACAAATTTAGCAGGAACGCAGATGCGAAAAATGGAATGCTTTATAAACAGCAGACACAAGGCTTCATGACAGTTCACGATGAATCACACCCAGTGATACAGCACCATCACATCAGCTGTACAACAGTAGGCCTATACAAATCCATTTATAACCATTTGGATTGCCGCTGTCTGAAGAGCTCCCCTGGATCTGAAGGGCTCCAGTTCAGCACAATACTTGATCACTTGCCTAACTTGGAGAAAACAGGTATAACTTCGCTGAATTGATGTTTAAAAGCTTTGTGTCTGCCTGGAAACGAAATCACAAGTACTCTTGAACTACTGTGAATATAACTGATGAACTCTCCAAAGTTCGTAAGTCAACAATGATGCAGACAGAACAGGGGATGAAAACTTTTCCCTTTCATGTTCTTTACCTTTTCGTTTTCTTTCCTTTTCGGTAACCTGCTATACTTTGCCATGGACACGTCATGTTCTGCAGACAAGGAATATTACTTTTTTTAGAAATGTGATGTGTGTGCGAGGAGATTAAAAATGTCTTTTGTAATGTAACAAGTGCACACTATTAGAAACAAACAAAACAGGGAAACATACCATTGCTAGCAAGGCCAAAAAGATCCTTCAACGTGCTTACTTCTGGAAAAGAGAAAACAAATATTCAAAGTAAAAACAGCTGTAAACACTTTGTTCAACTGAAACCATTTATGGCACATTTAACGCCCAAGTCACTCCAGTCCTTTCACAGCAGAGATGCAGAAGTTGTATCTGCCTTGAAAATGATAAATCAGATCAGCTGCTAGAGAAATTAATAGGCAGACAGCAAATTAAGAGTCGAGTGAGTTTACTTGATTGAGTAAGGTATCATTATGAAAAAGATTCCTTGTCTGCCGGTGTAATTTACCCAAAGCAGCACCATTTCAGTATGCTTGTTATGGCAAAAGGCCCACCACTATCATAAAAGATCGGTAGTTCTCAACAACTTCCCAACAATGCTTATGTGATACCAAGAAATCCAAGTCCCAGAGACATATGAACTAACAACCCCCTTGCCTGTACATGAATCTTCAGCAATGTGGAACATTTTTTGCTAAGTTTCTCTGTAAAAACAAGTATGTATTTGACACATCCGGCTGCTGGCTACAACGCTTGCCTAACAAGCACGGGCCACAAGTTTCTGGTACAGGTAGAAGGAAGAGAAAGTAAACAGGCAACTCTAACAAGTGTTGGGCACAAGCTACTCTCGGTGTCCGTAGTGATGTTATGCTGCAACTGGCAAAACCCTTCTCAAAACGCTACAAAGCAAGCACATTTGCAAGAAGAGACATTATGCAACTGTGAAAACAGTTAAGGGGAAACTGTAGGATGTCATCGTGGTCTCTGATTATTTCTAACAACCTACTCATTAATCAGCTTCACACCACCTTTCGCCCCCCTGAACACTTTCTCATGATTCTGATGCAGAAAGACAGAAATTATTCCCAGGTATGACTAACTTATACCTAGAAGTTTCTACAGTTACAACAAGATCAAAAATAAAAACAGTAAGACAGTTAATCCTCCTTGCTTCCTTGTTTGATCCTACAGTGAGATTTCAACATGGCCAGGCCTCTACTAAAAACATTGTCCTACAGACTCTGTCAGAGAAAAATGGAGGTTGTGATGGGTGAATAGCACAAAAAAAAAAAAAAAAAAAAAAAAAGCTGAAGGGGAAGCTGAAAAAACTTTCATTTTTTGTGATGAAGTCGCTGAGGCTTTGGTTGCAGGCTTCACTTGCATTTTCATGTCTTTTTTTATGAACCATGGGGCAGAATCCATAAAGACGGGAGCAGAATCACTGTATCAGTGAAGCCAAATTAAAGAGGTGGGAAAGTGTTTATAGAACCAAAATCTTACCATCCAAATACTGCTTTATATTTGACATTATATCACAAACAAGGCATCCATTAATATAGACACTATGATGTCTTCATAATTTCAAATGAGATGCTATAATATACGGAACCAAAAACAGTCATTATTTTGCTACAGTTGTTTTGTCTCTAAATGATATCTTTAAAAAGTACATAACCAGAATTGAGATTAGTGAGATAGGAAGTGGGCTTTAAAAAAACAAAACAAACCTCATATTTCTGTTGCATGTATAGGTTAGAGTGTCCTTGACCTTGAACATGAACTTGTTTCTTTTGAAATTAAACCAAATGTTTGCATTATTGCCTTGCCGTTTAAGTAACGAATTTCCAAGTTTGTGCAATCAGGTTACTTGGAACCACCCTTGGACAGCAAGAGGACTGACTCCTTAAAAGGGAGGGAATATACTATACTCTCAAGTTAAAAAACCCATTCTTGCTTGTGCTTTTCAAACAAACTCAAAACTTCTGAAGTGGGATAAACACTGTTTGCAAGCCAGATTCACTGCTACATTCTCCTTCTTTAGGCAATTATAACATCAGTGACTTCAGTGAAATTAAACTAGTTTAAAAGCAGAGTGACCCAGCAAAGAACAAAGGTGTGTGCTTTCAAACTTGCACCATATGGTGCCTAAAATGTTATGTGGTAAACTTGCACTGTTTATGTCTGAGCAGAAGCATACACCTGTCAATGAAATTCTGTACCAGAAAAAAAACCAAAACACACAAAAACCCCCTTTTCTGTGAATCATCAAAGAACAAATTATTACATGGCATTATGTCTCACTTTATTATGAAAAAAAGCAAGAAGGAACACATGAGGAAAGTGAAAACTTAAAATAAAATTTACCTGTGAGATCCTTTTCCCGAAATTGTATTATTGGGAGAACCATTGTATCTGCAAGCTGTTTTGCCAGTTCAGAATGAAGAATATTGAGCTGAAAGACAGAATAGAGGAATGCTCTAAGACACAGTGTAAATAAATAAATAAATACTCTACAGCCAGCCATTTGTGCCCAGCAAACAACAACAACAAAAGAGGTATGAAGTTCAGGTAATGTACTTCAATGTACTTCAGTACTTAAAATACATTTCTCAAGATATATGAGACAGACGGGAATTCTCCCCTAAATGCTTAATTCCTGCCTGGTGTTTTCCAAGGATCCAAGAACTTTTCAGTTCCCACATACTGTATTAGGGCAGTTCACTTGACCACTAATTCTAATGCTTAACGGTTCTCTTGTCCCTGGGAAGATGAAACTTCTTGTTTGATTTATTCATAATTCACAAAGATGGGTACAAGACTTGTAACAATAAATTCTCCTTTCAAGTCCTTGATAGCACACATGCAGCGGGAGAAGACTTAAGTGAGAAGTTAACTTTTGAGATTCCTCTCACTGTATTGTCAGAGTTGTCCGTGGGCTCTAAAATTTTCAATTTATTTTTGTCACACAACCCTCCTATCTCCTCTTGGCTCCCAAAAAGCAGATCTCAATACAGCCTTTTGCCTTCTTAATGAAAGCAGAAAGTAGACTAACAAGAACTACACTTCTCTGATGGCACAACCCTGCTCACAGCAGAAAGAGTGATGTGACAAATGACAGCTTAAGCAATAAGGACCTAGATATTAAGATTATATTGAAATGTTATATGGGCAGGTCTAACAAGCATTTAGAAAGACTCCCAGTACTTAGCAGCAACCTACAGAGAGTAGAAGTGTTCAGCACAGACAGCTGTAGGACCCAACCTGCCTGAAGCAGGCATTTCTGCAGCCTCCTCCAGACACCTCTGGATTCTGCGTGATCTCATAGCAACTAAACTGCAACTTCACTGACTCACAGCTGCCTTGCATCCATCCCTGGCAAGTTTTGGCTCCAACTGCAGTGTTCAAAGTTTAAAAATGTTGAATGGAATTACATAAAAAACGGCCCCAGCCTAGATGACATGTCCTATTTCAGTCTCTTTCCTACATCCTCTATCTAGGAAGTTCAGCTTTGCTCTGAGGACAGCACGTGGGACAAAGCCACAGAAACAGCTCTAACCATTAGGAAAAGATGATATTATACTTCTTTATCCCCAATTAAATGATTCTATAAAACCCAGGTGTGATCTAGCCTTCAGTGGAAAGGCTCAAAATCAAAAGGACAAAGACCAAAAGAAAACCCACCAATGTTCTATATTGTAAGAACAGAATATTGACATTTCAAATTACCTCATCCACAACTTTTGAAAAGTAGTGAAGGGTGGATATCACTTCTTCATCTCCTTTACCTAAGGCAAAATGCTGAAAAGAGAAACACACATTTGGTCCATAAATCAATAAAGGTGAGTATAAAATACAATGTATTTTACTACAAAGGTAATGAATACTCCTACAAAATGCAATAAATGATAAAACTAAATGGAAAACCAGTAACTCATTAATACATATTCTTATATACTCTGTTTCATATTCTGCTCCTCTTCTTTTAAATGAATGGATTTCGGACAACATATAATTAAGGCTTACTGTGCTCATTTTAAAGTCATAGTCATACAATAGGAACAAACTGATTTGCATCTTCATAAATTTATTGACTCACATTTTGCACCTTTTTTTTTTTTTTTTTTTTTTTTTAAGATTCTCAGAAGTGACCTAACTCCCTTGAACATCCTGGGGAATTTTATGACAGCCTTCACATGAAACCAAGTAAAGCAAATGCCCTAAGCACTTCTGGAAACCACACTATTTACACAGACTTCTTCACAAGTGCTGAGCTTGAAAAGAAACCAAAGTCACGTGTTGAACATACCTGCTTTTCATAGGCAAGGAGCTGCTTCGAAAGCTGTTGTGTGGCAAGACACATTTCATTCTACAAACAGAAATGGCATGTTAATAGAAATAATGAACGCTCTTTAGCTCTGCTTTACTACTACTTTGTTACCAGCTTCTTGACTGAATCTGCAACTACTTACACAAACATTCGGTTGTATGTAAACAACCAGTCCCGAAATAGCTGCATAGAGAAGCAGTAATAACAGGTACGCTTCAGAGCTAATCAATACACAGTTTCAGTTTAACTACTTTGAATAAAGGTAGGATTTGGGGGTTAGTTTGGGGGCTGGGTTTCCCCCCATCCCTAAAACAACAAAACTAGAACAACTTCAAACATGTAAGCTGTCATACCAGCATGTTTCATATTGGCTAATCATCTTTCCCCCAAATCTACAGCAATAAAGAGAACTGGTAAATGTGCCTTTACATAATGCATTCATGCTCAGGGAAGGTACTGATGTAATTACAGTGCTTTAAGTTGATACAGGAGTACAAAACAGCACACGGTTCTGTATTCTCACAGCTAAGTTGGCCAGTGAAAGTACACACATCCTCAAGATGTCCTTATACAAAGCAAGACTTGTAGAGAAGGTGTGTAATTCTCTTGACAGCTGGAAAAAACAGACAAGGATTTGGGTAACTCAGTTTTTAATCAATGTATTATTCCTAACACTAGTTTATCAACTGCTCTGTCCCTGATTTATTAACAATGACTTAAAACTGGAATAAAAGAAAAAGGGGAAGGGGGGGAACTGGGATCTGTCTTAACCCGTCAGATCCTTCTCTTCCTCAGTAATGCAGAAAACTAATCACTTCTAATTTCATTTCATTTTAAACTGTAACATAATCTGTTCCTCTCTCCAAATAGATAAGGACATAGAGAGTTTGTAAAACTCAGAGCACTCTCTGAACTGCTTTAAAAACACACTTTATGCTGCCGATGGTACAGAAAAACATTAAAACTGGGACAGAGTTTGTGCGTTCTCTTATCGTCCCCTGTCGCCCTGAGCAAGTGGAGCAAGGCACAGTTAACTATCTGGGCCAGAGATTCTGGAACAGCCCTTACTTGGGCCTGATGCCACCTGACATACGGCATTACAGCCTGGTGCTTCTGCACTACTTTGGCGTGCCAGGGAGGAGGGTTAATGCGGCCAGCAAGGCCCAAACATTTAGCCGGAGCCTGAAGTGTGCCCAAGTGCTCAGGAAAAACAAAGAGACATAGCCACAGCCTAGGTAACATCAGCTACATGTGAATACATGGCAAGAAACGATGAGTGAGCGAACTCTGGCATCTTAAAACACTACGGTGATAATACTCACACGTGGCTGGAGATGGGAGAGCAGAGGCCTTCCAAGGTACACACAAAGGCTCAGAACTAAATTAAGCTGTGACCAAACTCGGATCATATGCACCCCATGATTATTCTCAGCTTGCAGTGATGGCTTAGTCTTGTTTCTTGTCTCAGATCAATTCATAATGAGCACTACACTTTCGTACAATAATAATGCCAAGGATTCATGTAAGATCTGCAGGTTGGTTATGAAGATTGTCTAGTTTTAAATATGAAAAAGCTTTACACAAACACTTGGCATTTATGTATTTTCCAAGCTAGTGAATGGAAAAGGATGTCATGCCTTATAATAAATTAACAAACCTTGTTAAGGGCTCAGGCAAGGATAGGAATGAGCCTTAACTATGTGCCCTCTGGCTGTAAGAACACCTGAGAGACTTTGCCACCTTCAAAGTGGAAGCTAGCAAGCAATGACTTGAGGACAGGAAGAATGAGACTCCTTGCCTGTGGAGAGATGACATTGAAAGGGTTGGTTTGTTTGTATGCATGTGGGTGGAGTCCAAAGATTAATATAAGATTAGAAAAAGAAGCAGAGGTTCTCAGACTTGGGATCTTTTTCATAAACACGACCTCAAAGACAGGGCTGAGTAAGAACTGAAAGAAGACTAAGTCCTCACACAGCAACTGTGATGCCACCTGTCAGTCGTACAGCTGGGTCAGGGTGAAGAAAATCTCAAAATAAACTGAGTATTAGAAACATGCATCTATCCCCCCCTTTTTGTTTCAGTGCACTTATTCCTGCAAAGTCTTCAAGTGCGTGGTCTGTCCTGAATTCAGAAAAAAAATGCTTCCGACTTAAACTTCCTAACACTAAAAGAAGTTTCAGAATAATGGGCTGACACCAAAGGCATCCTATTCCTTTGCATTAGCCATCCTCAAAGTTTCTAACAGTTTGGTTTTTAAAGACTACCAGGTCCTCGATTCCCTCACCTAATATTCAAAGAGTAACAAAGAGTACCGTTACTCATCTGTGTGGGATAGTTTGAAGATGGGCAACGCAAAGAGGTGTGTGGAAGATGCATCTTCCAGTGATCACCACTCCCCAGGAGCAGTCACCAGTATGTGACAGGATACTGGAGGACTACATAAACTCTGGGGGTCTCAAAGGGGTATAAGTTAACAACATCAAGTATATGAGGTGGCAACAGTCATATAGACTCCAAGCAGACATTCACGGCATGCCATTCCAGGTACTGAACAAATTGATGGAAAGGCCTCCTGACACAAAATTTACTTTGAGATTTTGGGCTGATTTTCAGACAACTGTTCCACACATCGCTGATATACCATTGATGCCAGTAGCTCACATTTTTAATTTATAAATTCAGTTCTTTGTGTCACCACAAACTTGTTACTCAGTTCCTGCCCATGTGGAAGAGTTAATCCTGGGTCCTTCATCCTCCCTCTCAACCTCTACTAGACTTTGTTCCCATTAGAGGTACAAAATCATTCACTTCATCACTAGGAAAAACAAACCAAAACAAAAACCAAACCCACACACCAAACAGTTGTAAATAAATCACATTAAGCTAGCAAACTGAAACACAGCCATACTGCAGAAGGACCAGGAAGCAGGCAAAGTGCTCTGCTGACCTAGTGGTAACACTGCATTGCTAAACACACTAATCTGGGAAAGTTTGGTTTAATCCTCCTCCCATTTCTTCCTAATCAGCTTTTTCCCCCCACCCCCCACTACTAATCAGTCTCAAGACTTAAGAGTTATTTGCATTGCTTCAGTTGACAGACCCACTAAATCCAGGCAAATTATTTTACCAGGTTTTAATCTATTTACAAGACATTTTCTCATGGAGTATCACAACATTCACTTCTTTTATCCTGAAGTGACTGAAATTCAGTACACCACAACAAAAGAAAAGCTACAATACAATCCTGACTCCCTGCTCCATATCTCTTCCACATTACCTTGACATTTCACAATTCATCAAGCATTTATGGAGTGGGAGAGCTACTGAGAAGATGATATATCAGGCAGAAACTCAAAAAAATCCTGAACAGAAATCCACATATTCTAAATGGAGGCAAAAGTAGCCAGTATTGGGCCTCACAAATACATTCATTTTCAACAGATGATTCCACTTAACAGGGAAAACATCATTGCAGCATTAGTGTAAAGCAAGTATACTGGAAGGAAGGAAGGAAGGAAGGAAGGAAGGAAGGAAGGAAGGAAGAAGGAAGGAAGGTAGGTATACAAACAGGTATCAAGCAATCAGTTATGATTACAGATGTGGTTTTTTTCTTTTTTAACCTTGGCTGGCATGCTAGCCCTAGGAACAGATTTTTATAAAGTTCACTAACACCAGTTCATGTAGATAAGGTAATGGAAGTGATGTCTTGAATCTAGCATTAATGTACCAGAAATGAGAAAACAACAAATTAAAAAACATTGTTTAATTCTCAAGTTATTTCAGTACCTCACCCTTCCTTCAAATAAGTCAGCAAGAAAATGTCCAACTGTTATTTTCTGATCTAGTTCCAGAGCAAAGGCATGTGATTTTTCTGGGTTGATTCCACCTCCTTCATTATCACCTTTATTCACCAAGCTGTTCATATTATCAGAAGAGAGTATAATTTTTCCATAACACATTTGTAATAAAACCTCCGTGCTGTTAACCATTTACCAGTGAGGCAATCCACCCCTTTTTAGGGTCTCTTTTTGTGGTTTTCCAAAATAAACTCTGAGGGCAAATACATTGAAGTCCAAAGATATTTCTGTAGACAGTCGTCTAACAGACTCCAGATTTGAGGGCATGTAAAGGATTAAGTTGAGCTATAAATTAACTTCTAAAGACAGAGAACTACTCCAGCATGTCCAATTCCAATCCCAATATAATGAATCTTTCTGCAAAGCTACTTTCCAACTCTAGCGAAAGCTGGCATTTTTAAAACTCTGGAAGTAACCAGCACACAGAACTGCCAAAGGCTTCTTCATGTAAACAAGCAAGATACTGGTAAAGGTATTTATTCATGCAGAATGTGCAGAATGAAACATAGTAAAATTTCGCTTACATCTCGGAAAGCTTAATGATCATAAATGAAAAAAAAAAAAAACAAACACACAAACAAACAAAAAATGGCAGGTGGTTGAAAGAGGAGGTCCATGAGGCAGCTGCAGCCTTCTCATCTTTTCAGAACTAGGAAACACATTTACCTTCAAAATCAGTACACAGCACAGAAAGAACTGGGTCTTGATAAAACAGTTTTATGCAGCTCTGTCTACACATGCATGTCATCTTCCTACAAAATAGAATTCTCCAGCAATCTAGTAAATGTTACAGTCCTACAGCTTTACGCTTGCATACTAAACGGCTTGGAAACATGAACCCAAGGTTGAGATAAGCTAAGGCTCACCAGGGTGCTCAGGCTGCCCAGCACTTTACAAGATCAACTAACATATGGCTTGCCCTGCTGCTGATTCCTAGCACGGCATTTAGTCCTCACAAATGTGAATGGTTCAGCAAAGGATCATCTAAAATCTTCAAGAAATAGAAGACACTAGTTAAAACTCTGCTGTAAAACAGCAAGAGCAGTCACAGTAAGATGGCTAGTTCAGTAGGGGAAGAATCCCTTCAGTGTCTTGCACAACAATTACTATCAGCAGGACATCCATACGTTTATGTCTCCTTGTAGTACTCATATCTCCAGATAGTGCTTAGTGCAATGTTAACTTGCTTGCAGGCATGGTGACAACTCCAACTTCATAGGCGATATTAAAAACAACTCCCATGGCTCTGTAAATACATTTGTTCTCATGAGATAATGCTCTGCTTACCTCCATTAGCAACATATGGTGAATGTGTCTCAGGAAGTACAGAGGTATATGATGCAAGCTTTCAATGAATATGGAACAATAATATAAATGGTATTTCACAGAAGTCAAAGCTGACAACTGTAATTCATTGCAAGTGTTTGCCCTATCTAATACTCTATTGAAGCTTCTCTACGTGGAACTGAAAGTTTACAAAACACAAACTTAAACTTTATCTTTTCAAAAGGTTTTGGGAAAAACGTCTTATCGTTTGGAAAGGCAATGCAATTGTTCCCTCAGATATGAAAAGAAAGCAATTAAAAGAAAAACTGTATCAGTGCTTACTTTAATTTAGCAAGAACTAATTTAAGAACTCCGTGCAGTTGGAGATAGCTATGCAACATAATAAATACAAAAGTCCATGCATGCCCTAGAGAGCTTGACACCTATCTATTGAGATATAGCCCAGTGAGTCAATACACAGGGAGATGAAACAAGCAGCACTGCTGAAAAATGTAGACATATGAGGTGTCATGAATTTGGGAAAAGAAACAACACTGGTATAAAGCACTACCTAAAGCAGACCTGAACAGATACAAGTTGTCCTGATACCCATGTAGTGTGGTACATAAAGACCAAGACTATTCCATAATTGTCAAGAGTTTCCTTAAGAGTCCGGACATGAAAAGGCAGTGAGCCCCAGAAGTTGTTGCTGCTTTGCCCATGTGACTGGAATCACAAGACAACTGCTCACAAAGACACAGATGCTGAACAGAATTACACTTCACAATTCCCATGCTGTTCTCTCTCTGGATATATCAATAAAGGCAACATGGACTTCTTACTCCTCTTCTGCTCTTAGGATCTAGACAGATTTGTCAAGAATCATGAGATGAAACCTCTTTCCAATGACAAAATACTACATCTTACTTTCCTCTAACCTGCTTAACTGTTTATCCCTTCTAATAGTCAGTAGAGATAAAACAGTCTCGAGAGTTTCTAAAGGACATTTTGTTTCAAGTGAAGATCCCAGCTGAGCCATTCCTACTTACGGTATGGTGAAGAACTGGAGATGATAGTAAAGCTCTGAAGTAATTTACCACAGCAGTGGGGAGTCGTGAATATAAAGTGGGCATACTTTCTAATAATCCCTGCTTGCTACATTGCATATTGCTCAGGTAATAAAATGTCCAAAATGATGAACAGAACATTCACAGGAATCAGACAGCAGTAAAGCCAGATGTGGCATCAGGGCTTGCTTTCAAGGAAGAACAACTACAGGACGACTTCCTCTATAAGACCACTAACGTGATAACTACTTATGGGTGCCACAGCACGGATGGGGAACTACAGCAGGAAGTACAATATGTACTCACAAGGATGAAGAAATATAAAAGTTCTTCACTATATTTACACACATGGGCTTGCCAGATCAACCAAACCTCACTCCTCAAGCACGGCTCATACATTTGGTTCCTGTGACTTCTCCTTGGGCTTGTTCAGCCTGCAGAAGAGAAGGCTGCGGGGAGACCTAATTGCGGCCTTCCAGTACCTAAAGGGGGCCTATAGGAAAGAGGGGGAGAATCTTTTCAGTAGGGACAATGGTGATAGGACAAGGGGTAATGGTTTCAAGCTGAAACAGGGTAGGTTTAGATTAGATGTAAGGAAAAAATTCTTTACAATGAGGGTGGTGAAGCACTGGAACAGGTTGCCCAGAGAGGTGGTGGAGGCCCCATCCCTGGAAACATTCAAGACCAGGTTGGACAGGGCTCTGAGCAACCTGGTCTAGGTAATGGTGTCCCTGCTCACTGCAGGGGGTTGGACTAGATGGGCTCTGGGGGTCCCTTCCAACCCAAAACTTTCTATGATTCTATGATCTACTAATAATGTCACGCACTGAGGGCCTTGCAGCCAAAGGCAATCTGCTACCTATACATCACCCAGCCGCAGCCTCGCGTTACCGGCCCTTCCACACCAAATGGCTCCAGCTCCCTTGGCAGCGTATCCACTGCTACACCCTGCAATGCCTCCACCCTGCGAAAGGATGCTGCAGATCCCTCCTTCCACACTTGGAACAAAAGCCGTTTCAAGTCTTCCATCTAAATCGTTTACTGAAGCCCATCCCAATGAACACCCCATCCCAACAATTGCCCTACTGCCATTAGAAAAGTTAAAGGCATGCAAAATGAAGTCCTGTTTGAATACATCAAGTCTGAAATATTAGGTCCCCCGGTACCTAGCAGAAATCTGTAGCTTAAAAAAAGGTGTGGGGGGAAAGTGGAAGAAATGTTCAAAAGATTCCCACTTTCCTAAGTGTTTTAAAAAGCTCTGGATAAACATTTTCTCAATTTCTCTTTCTCACATTTCTTTCAAATGCACCAATCCAAGTGTTTAGAGCAGCTTGAGCTGTCAATTTACAAACTCACTGCTGCTCAGCACACAAAGCAGTGTTTTGGGACAAATACATGCATATATCCACATGGATAATGAACAGATTGCAGTTGGTACTAATTGCTACTCCCCTGACACTTCGCACTGCATCCATTCAGAATCATCAACTATTGTTATCTGATCACAAGCTACAGTCGTCTGAATTACATAAAACTCTTGAGTTTCCAGCACAAGAACCACCAAACTACTAGTACACTACTCCAGAAAATCATGAAAATATAGTTGAGACATCTGGAAAATTTTGAAATTCAGAATGTAGTTACAGGAAGAAAACAAGATTAACATTTTTTAAACAGTCATAAGTGTTTTGAGAGGGGGATAACCCTCAATTTTTCAATACAACCCACTGCGGTTTTGTCTGACTGCCACGACTCTGATTTCAGCCATTTTTATGGCTGTGCAAGCAGAAGTTGTGTCACTACTTCAAAGTAGGTCAGTAACTAGTTCTTATTTTACAGATAAGGAAATCAGGGCAGGGGATAACAATGACTTTGCAAAAACAAAAAAGTCAGGAAAATAAAAAGGCAAATTCAGAACCTGGCTTCACACTACTCTCAACTTTTACATTCTCTCTACTAAATCTCATCCCCTCTCAAAATGAAAAGGGCTGGTAGCACTTCCTAATATGTCGTGAGACCCAGACAACATGTCCCCTAACAATACATCAACAAAAGCTGATTTTCTTTGAAGTTGTATTAGGCAGAGAAGAAATATTACACACAGATTTTTCTTAACTGTCCATTCATGTTTAGTTGGCGCTTCAGCATTACACTTCTCTTTCTATGGTAACTGCAAACATAAAGCTTTGTAATACAGTGTGTGCCTCTTAAAAACTGAGGATGAGTTCAGTCAGAAAGCATATCTTCCTTTGAAATATTCAGAAACAGCTCCTTAAAAGATATTGATATTTGCAAGGGTCAGTAGATTAGTCAAGAATCAGTGTTAGCCTATAAAACACTAACAGTGTCTTGGAAGTTAACCACTGTATATGGCTGAATTATTTCCCTTAATTTTTATTAAAAAAACCATAAATTTGCCCCAATTTTAATGTATTTTTCTAGGTCTCATGCAAAAATATCAAGACTTTTTAAAGCATATATAGAAAAAAAGAAAACACAAAAAGTTTCAGTTTTCCACTTACTTAATTACTATGATCTACTTATCCTTTCTTGTTACTGCAATGTCATTTTTTTGCCACTACAGGATCCCAAGAACACAAGCCCAAATGAAGTCACAACACACAGTGATTCCCAAGGAATTAAATGGCATAAGCAGCATAAAAGCACTAAATGTTGAGCCAATGTTCTTGGTAAAGTCCCTAATACTGGGCACTAAACCCCAATTTGGTGGTTTTCAGTGGTACTGTAGGGTGCCCTCCTCCGCATCCTTACAAAGCTTGACTTTAAACAAGTGTTAACACACCTCCCATCTCAAAATGGCATCAACCATCTGATAAGGTATTTCAAGGAACACATCCAACATTCACAGGTGACTGAGTATTTCAATCAAACTAAAGCAGAAAGTGTGCAGGAAGAAAGTGGTCAAGAAGTGCTGGAAAAACGAAGAAGATTGAGCAGTACAGCAAAGTACAGACGGGGAAATGCACTGAGACAGTGAGAAGAAAGAGGAAATGTCAGAACTGTGGGGCAACAGAAATGGAGAAGGCTGAAAACCGAGATGGAAAGGAAGAGGCAAACAAAAGCAGTCAAAGCATTTTTTCATGAATCACAGGCCAGAGTAACCGCTTCCTAAAATGCCATCCTAAAAAGGCTCAGCCAGGCAAAGGGACATGTAGTCCACAAGCTGGTCATACAATGATCAAGCCTTATTTATCTTCCAATTTTCTTCCTTTGCTTATTTCAATCCTACCTGCTCTCTGTCTCAGATTTCTACTATCCAACGTGCCCACACTCTCGCTATTCTTAAAGCTCGGTAACTCTATCAAAACTCCCATCAATGTCTTTCAGTGCTGATTTCAAGTCACCTCTCCAGCTCCTGGCTACGCGCTGTATTGTTTTCTAAGTATCTGAGCTGTGCTGTAAGCCTGACTGCTCTGCATTTGCACGGGATCCTGGACACCAAGACTCTGAAGCTCTCCAAAGCTGCACCTTGCAGGTGTAGGTAGCTACAGCCCGGGCAGACAGCTCTTTCTTCCAAGTCATACTATCAGTCATTCAAAAGAGCCATCCCACCAAATGGGCATACACTTGCAGTAGTTTTATAGCTGAACTGATTTCTGGTAACATAAGAAGCAGGCACTTAGCTTTGCAGTAAATTAAAAATACTCCCATACTCCTCATCTGTGTCCTCTGATTTACTGCTTTAAGAATAGAAGTTGTTTCTAAGGAATTCAGGTATGTAACCTGCATAAATACTGGGAAAAGTTCCGTAAGATACTGTGTATGTCCTTAAAGGCCTAGATATGGTATTTGAAGTACCTAGTTTTATGCACATGGGAATCCTAGCTTCACTGAAAATCACACGAATTTATAGTATTTTCCAAAGCACTGGATATGATTTATGTTACAAATTTTACTTTCAAAGGGATTTAGTCATCTAGGTCATGTAAGTGCTTTAGACAGTGTTATTTTTTATCTCCTCTTGCTCCCATATTTTTCACACTGAGTACTTTAGGTACTCAATTCAGTGTATATTCTCTCTGTAACCAATGGACACAGACAGTTCCTTCCAAATGGCGAGTCACAGCATCTAAGTTAGATGCCTAAAGTCAGTGTGAATACCTATCTGTGTATTGTGTCTACGTTTAGACAAGCAATTTTGTCAAGGCTGGGCTTCCAATGTACTATAAGGCAATGACACACCACAATTTTTCTTTTTATTAATTGTCTGGAGACAGACAAAACAGGTAAGATTATTTTCATGCATACTGACTTCTGAACATCAAGGCTGGAAGGGGCTGAGATTATCTGATGGAAAACACCCACAACTCCTCTTAAACCACAAGAGGTGCAGGCACTTGGCAACTTTCATGTAAATAACAGCATGATAATAGCAATTAATCTTCCACTGCACATCCAACAAAAGAAAGACAAATGGAAAATTACCTGAGCGCCGTAGACTCGTTGCATTGCCTGAAGCAACTGGTTTGTATATTCAGTAAGGGTTCCTGCATCTTCTTCAAATACACTGAGCAAAGACCGAGTCTTCAATAAAACAAAAAAGGCAAATGGTTTTAGTTCCGAGTGAAAATATTAAAAAGAATCATAAATGACTAAATAAATGGTAGCAAAAAATACAAATCAATCAGAAATAATAAGCCTTTAACTCTGCATGGTTCTGTTTATTCAGAATCTCAAAACATGTAAAAATTAGTTCTTCTATTACAAATAGGTAAACTGAGGCATAAGAAAATGAAGTGATAAAATGCTAGGGCCAAATCCTTACTCCCAGTCTCTTGCTCTAACTAATAGACATTTCTTCCAACATAATCAGGAATGTAAAAAATCCTGAATATCTGCCTGTTGACTACAGTAATCCAAACCACGTTTGGATGACTCTGGGTCAAACACCTCTGCTTGCTCACTTTACTTCTCTAATGTCAGACTGCATTAAAAGCACCTCTTCCCATGAGATAATTTACAGAGTATTATTCACTCTCCACTGTCTTGAGCAACTCTTAAAGGGACACTGCCAAAGCAAGCTGACGTAATCGGACCAAACAACTGAGTGTTCATCTGCAACAACAGGCAGAGAAGTATACACCCACTCAGAGATACCCCATACTTTCTCCATTTTGCTAGCTCATCCCTGTCAGCAAATGGGGAGGAAAAAAAGAGCATAATGACTTGTGTTATCTTGAAGACATTCATTCCCTTGGTTTGTTTTGGTGGAGGCATCAGGACAAAGAATTATGTTGTTGACACAGCTCCTGAGATGGGAAGCAGAGAGATCTCAGAATAATGCCAAGCTCCAGAATTTGCTACATCAAGACAATAATCAGAGTGGGAAGGCTGTCTCTTTAACAAAGTCATGATCCATCCTTAATCTTAACTTTGGTAAATCCAATCTATTTGATGCTAACTGGCAATGCCTTTCCATCTGTACAGCTAATTTATATGGCATTAATTAGTTTCATCTGCTTACGTGAGGGGCACACTTAAACTCCAGTACTTCAATAATCACGTCAGTCCGGTAACAGACCAAGTGCTTTATCTGTTCTCCTAGGACACAAATCTCTAATGTACCTGAAGTATCCAGGTTTGAATCTGGGAAATTTATTTCAGAGTCTTAAGAAAGTTTTAAGTTGCTCCACTATTTTAACAGGAGGCACATGCACTTCCCCAAGGCATTTATTCTTCTCTGCAAAACTCTCTACCCAGACTTTGTTTGTCCTAAAAACTTCAAAATCAGCATCCTTCAAGAACGCTTGCCTAGGATTAGCTATCATTTCATCTCTGCCGAGAAGTATCTAAGCCAAAAATTAGCGTGGCTCAGCAGTTAAAGTACATGACTTGGGAGTCAGTGCTTGCGTTCTGTTGTAGACACTGCAGGGGAGTACTTCCACACTTTGAGTAACTCTAAAGCTCTCAATATTTCAGTCTGCTAATGTGCTAAGCTGCTACAGTATTTCCTACCTTAGAGACACTGTCGCTCAATGCATTTGGGAAATGAGTTTCAGATCTTGGCATGTAAGGAGATATGTAATACAAAGTACTGTTTTCAAATAAAGGGAACATAAAACCCAAAGAATAGAGAGAAGGTCAAATCAATGAAATGGATACCAAGAACCTAAACTTATAAAGGACCTTTGTGCAGAACTTCACTACAAGGACAGTGGCGTGATTTTGAGAGTTTTCCACACTAAGCTATTATTTCAGTAATTGAAAACATATTGCTTTCCAAAATTTCTGGTTTTAATTGTTTTATCTTCAGTGATGCATTAAAACAAGCAAAACTAATGCCAATAAACTATCTATAGAGTGCTTATTTTCTATGTTTTGTGTTACAACAGCACATGAAATGCACACAGTATGAAGATGGTTAAAAAATAAATCTAGGGAAGGTAAAAAATGATAAAACTTGACACAATGTTTATCAAGACAAATCTCAAGCCAAGACCTAAAAATGAAAAAGAAATTGCCTAAAGTAGGCTACAAATCACACGTTTCTGCATCCTGGAAAAGGTTTCCAAACACAGGAATGTCAGCCAGATTCCTAAATCTTACTGAATTTTTTGCAGGTTCAGTTTTTCAGATGTCTATATATGGAGTGAGGTAGAACAGCTCTGGGAAATAATTTCTGAAAGTCTTGGCCTCAGTTATTAGTACATTGTTCAAAAATAATAAAAACAATAAATGATTCAAGCAGTTTGGAAGTTATTCTTGGAAAAGCTTATATTTAAGAACACCATTTTGAATCACTGCAACAAAATACCAGCATGTGTGTATTTTTGTTGTTGCTGTTTTGACAAACTCTGGCATAGCAGCTAATGATGCTGAAATAAACCAGTAATCCAAATATTAAGCTAACATTTAGGAAGCCTCATTAACAGCACCATTATCTTGGCTTCTGGAAACACAGGAAAAAAAATATACTTTCATATATGTATTCCCCTTGTTTTCAGCATGACTGCTCGCGTAAATTTCTCTTTCATTTCGTGGCCAAACACTTCAAAATTAAGACACTTCTTACGGCCTTTTTCAGCCAGCGCTTGGAGATACATCAAGACAAAAGTACTATATTATCGTGGAGAGAGAAATAGAGTTTCAGAAAAAGGATCAAAAAATAACTTTGGCCTAATTCTCTTCTGTCTTACATGTAATTTACATACTTCATACAGTTTACACAAAGTGAGGTTATATCCTTGTTTTACCATCTCTCTGCATTGCTACAAGTGACCACACAGAGGAGAATCATGTCACTTTACACAGAATGATCACATAAGCTGCCATGCTGTAAGCTCCATGGGACAGAGACTGCCTCTGTGCTTTGATTTTGTAGCACCCAGCTTACAGAGGTGCCCTGTTGCGCTGTAATCTAAAGGTCTCCCCAAGAAAGAAGTAATAAAAATAAAAAAGACTGAAAAAAAATGTTTCCTCACATTAAAAAAATGGATTTTAGCAACACTGGGCCATTATAAAAAATAAAAATGCCCCTCCCTCCCAACGTTATAGGACTTGAATAAAAACTAATGACCAAATCAAGCCAAAACATCCTGCAGACACTCAGGTTTATGCACAGCCTGGCATTTCCAGTAATTGCAAAGGAGATGTTAACAACCCTCATTTCAGGTCAGAAGAAAGATAAAGACCTCCAAATTCAGTTCAGTGCATTGTTCAGCTGCCTTCAGTCAGTGTTACATTTTTAATCGCTGAAGGAAGTGTTGACTGAAGAGGCAAATGAGTTCACTTATCCTGCGTGTCAAGTTCTTCAGCTCCAGAACACACTGAGGAAGTTAATACTAAAAATGTTAATAACTGCTCATAATAAAACTTGCACATTTTGGTAAATGGTGGAACTCACAACAGCTCAGGCTGGCCAGGAACTCTGCAGATCCAAACCCCTGCTCAAAGCAGGGCTGGTTCTGACATTACATCAGGTTACTCAACACTTTTTCTAGTTCAGTTTTGAAAAATCTCCAAGGATGCAGATTCCACATACGCCATGTCAAATAGATGATAAAAATCATTCTTACTAGGATGGGAATCCACAGAAAAACAGGATAAGAAGAAGTGATCGAGATGAGCCCCAACACTCACTAAGTCCCGACAGGTGCATGTCCAACCTTTACTTCAAAACGTCTCATGAGAGACTCTGTAACACCTTTCAGAAACCTACTCCACAGCCTACCTATTCATTCCTCCTCCATTTCCATCAGCAGATGAGTTAGGATTACAACACAGGGCTACTTGGGAACAGAATCTACAATGATCCACGCTACTCTCCCTCCTCCTTTTCCTGTTTCATCAATTACTTTCGTATCCCTCTTTGCACCAGGCTTTGTCCTCAAGTGTACCTTCCTCACCTTTTTTTTTTTCCCCTTCCTTCTCCATTCCACCCAAACTTTCTGCTTTCCATCCTCCTTCCCCAGCGCTTGAGGCCTCACACCTCTCTCCCCCCTGAAAACATCACAACGTGGTGTGTTCTTTACTGTGAGGTTTCCACAGTCCTCAGGGGTCACTTCTACAGCCGTGTCGCATCATGGCTCCCAGCGCCGGGGCGAGGGGAGAAGTGTTCCCCCCTGCCTGCAGGGCTTGGGAAGGAAAGGGCAGCAACCGCCTGTCCTCATTTC
>KL261591.1:1446-12661 GCA_000699545.1 Podiceps cristatus | reverse complement strand
TCCTGATCCCATCTCTGCAATTCCGGGCAGCGTCACTGCCCTAAAGTAGCAGGCTACCATGCCGAGGTCTTGGTGGAAGGTAAACAAGTGTTTTATCTAAAACTTCCATGTTCAGGAATTGAAGTCTCATATGTAATGCTACCTTTACTGTTACGTTATTTGCAGAAACCTAATACTAGTGTATGTATGTAATTGTTACAGCAAACAGTCTCTCTTGATTCTCTGTCCTTTGCTATTTACTGTTGGTTAGTGATGCTATTTGGAAAAAAGTGTTTCCTTTATCTCAAAAGCCTCAATGACCCATTGATTTGGATTAGTAGAGCCTATGCACTAACAAAGAATTGTAAACAGTGATAGGAATAATATTAAAAATAAGCATCATGTTAGTTTCCAATCAGTGGATAGACTTTTAGTATAATGATGAAAGGATCATAAAAAAAACCCCTACTCAGCTGCAGTGAGAGCAAGTTTTAAAGCACTGACCTGTGTTGCATCTAATTTCCTTGACCCTTACTAGGACTTTAACAGTAAATGTAGTACCTGGACTGGCAAATTCACCCCAAACTACAGGTAGAGCCTTTTACTCAGTCTAAAGGAATTAAAGCCCAGGAGGCCTCATCCTTGTTTCTCCCATGCTGTTTTGTTCCTGGCTCAGCCTAATTCCTAGAACCTCCTGCCTGCGTCACTGCCTTGTCATTCTTCTCCCGACTTGCTCTGTTTCTTCTTTTGCCAATAGCTCCTTCCTCACTGAGTTTCTCTCTTTAGTTTTGAATGATTTTGTCGGTGTTTATGGAATATGGGGTTTCAGTTGGTACTGTGAATAAATTTGTCTGAAATTTAATGTTGTGCTTTTTTTTTCTGAGTGGTTGTGGGTTTTTTGCTTTATTTTTTGAAAGGTATCTATTATGTAAACTGGTTCTCTCCACCTCTTTTCTTTCCTATAGTTTTAGGTATCAATAGTAAAATGAATTACGGACAAGGAAATCAAGGTGCTGCACACTTATCTGCATTTGAAATGGGTCATTTTTCCTAGCTCAGAAAACCGAGCCTTGAAGTTTATGAATACCCTATAAGTAGTTCTGTCAAGGTCAATGGACTTACTCATCCATTTGGGGCTGTGTATAGAAGGAGAAATGTAATTATACAGCTGTCTTAGGGCCATCTTGTGCGATGTTACCTTTGAGGAGGGGTGCTTTAGATTTCCAGGAGCTTTGAATCCTTGAGATCAGACAAAATGGTTACCTGTTCTGTTGATTGCACACGATACTAATTAGCTCTTTCCTTGTCTAGTAACTGGAAGGATACAACTGCAGCTTGGCAGTTGCAGACAGTTTCATGGATGAGAACATCTAACCCAAAGAATTTAACAAAGTTATTTCCCATTTCCAGAGGTTTCAGTGAGATGAGGAATTGGGAGCATATGTGAAGGGTCACAACACCTCATAGTCATTTTTGCCTCTGTTGCATGCCCTTGTAGATGAGACCTGAGACTGCTCTGGGCAAGGTTTGGCAAACAACTCCATCAAGGAGGGGGGGTGAAAAGAAGCAGTTTTCTGTGCTGAATCAGGTGTTGGGGAGGGCCAGGGATATAGTAAAAGGCAAGACTGGCAGTGTAAAATGGGTTTGGACAAAATTGCTTCAGAGTCCTAGGTGCTCATGTCCCTGCCTTCCCAGGAGTAAAACAAAGAACCAAGCAAACCAAGTGGGGGGGGAAAGCTGAAAAAAAGAACCCAAAGGGACCGTGACATAGGTTTCTGGACCTGTGCAATGGCAGACTACTTGGTGGCTTACTGGATTCTTGGCTGGGCATCTTTCCGAGGTGCCTGGAATTCAAAGTACTCAGAGCTTCTTGATCTCTCTTCTAGTCTGCACTTTTTGATAGTAACCCCATTTCCTTGGGGCCTCCTCTCCCATAGTACTCTGGCCTTCATTTCCATTTTTCTTCTTTCTTGGAATAAGCAGATGGATCTGGAAGTAAAGAGGTTCCAAGTGCTCCCACAGAAAATATCTTATATGCAGGTACTATGTAATGACACAAGATTTTGTTGTCATTTTTCTGTGTGTTTGTTTATTTGTCAGCCTTACAGCAAGATACGAAAATGGATATCCTTTTCTTCCTGCTTCCTGTTCTATGGCTGTTGGCAGAGGTCTCCGGGCTTACTCTTCTGTACTATTATTATGTTGTCCTTCCTGATCTTCCAGTGCTATAGAGGATGTCTAGCTGATGCTTCTCTGAAAGTTTTAAGCTCCCCTTTTCTCCTGCACCCCATCCTGTAGTCTCAGAAGAGCAAAAATATGGTCGTGCAATGATCAGAGAAGAGAAATCATATGGAGAACATAGAGTGGAAGGCATACCCATGGGTGATGCAGGTTGGCGGGGCTTGCAAAACCAAGGGTGAATCTGCTGGTGTTCCTTGTTCAGTGGAAGCCTGAGCAGAAGTGCCTCAGTGCTCCCCCCAAAGCTGTGGCTGGTCACCAGTAAGCGGGCTGTTTGCTCTCATTTCACTGCCCGCGGGCAGCCTGCAGAGCAGCAGGCTGCCTGGGAGGCTGCGGCAGGCAGGGCCCCCATGCTTTTCTTTTGGGAACAAATATATTTATTTGTCTTTCTGTTACTTGAAACCCTTCCTTGTAAGTCAACAATCAATTTTTAGGTGGGGGGAGGCAAATATGCTTTTAGAGACCTATTTCATTAGAAGCCTTTGTTGCTACATTTAATCTGATTTTTGAAGACGTGATCTTCTGGTGAAGCGTGTGATGCAGAGAGAAAGATAACATTTACAGCGGCTTTAAATATTTTACCGTAGATGAAAAAAAAACCCAAACAACTGTTTCTTTCTGTCCTTACATCTACTATTTCTTAACCTATACATCTCTTAAAATCACTTGTGTAGACCTCCTGTGAAGACACTATGGTGCTTAAATAACAGCAGTGTGTAAGGGCTTGACAAGACTCGAGTCCTGAAAGAAGCAGGAGACAGGCAGCTGCCACAATCCGTAGTTTGCAGATGAGGGACTCAAAGCATAGAGAAACTAAGGTCACGTCCTTGGAGTAGCTGAGGTCTGGCTTTTAATGTGGCATATCAGCACCTCTGTAGCCTGGCCTTACTGGACCACAACTGTGCAGGGAAGCTGTGGCAAGATGAAAATTGAAAATAAGTCCTTCTGTGCCCCAGACAGAGACCCTAATCCTTGAGCCGTTCCTTTTTTGTTTCCATAGGAGAGATTTCTTCCTTTTGTCTCAAGGACTGATAGAGGAGGAGAGGTTTAGAAGTCTTTTGTTTTATTGTCTTTCAAAGAATTACAGTATACCTGAGTAAGAATATAACAACTCTTGTGTAAGTGAGGTGATATATCAATGACTGACTGCTAGCATTGGTAATTTAAATTTGGTACCCTGTCAAAGATTCCTTACTATCTTTGAAAATTTAATATTCCAAAGGAGTTCTGGCACCCCAGTGGGATGGGACAGCTGTTAAAAATCTGGAGGATGTGAGCACAGGCAAAGGCTGTGTCCAACTGAAACAGCAGGAGGAGTTTAGGTAGGCAGAGAGTCAGTCCTACACCTGGAACTGCTCCAGGAAACTTTAAAATCCAGACTGCAGGCAGCTCTTGTGGGGGGAATAGCATGCTGCTGCTTGGCACTTCAGAAATATTAAAAGAAGGTTCATACTTTCCCCACTTTATCCTAATGATGTTCAAGCAGACACATTAAAAAGCAATTTCAATTCAAGTTGTATTTTTAATTTTTTTTATTTTTATTTTTTTTTAACCTATGGAGAGATGTTGCCGTTCTAAAAAGGGATCGAAGACCTTTAACAGGTACATAGTTCCATGTTAACCACTTATTCTTTTTTAGTTTCTTACTGTGCTTTTTTTTTCCTATGTTCTTCCTAGAGCAATATTTTTCTGAAAATATCTGTCACTACTTCACTAACCTGCCTTCCCCTAAAAATTTTTTGGGGAGATTGTATAAAACATGTTATTTCCTCGTTGAAAGTAATGAAAAATATTTTTGTTCCTCAAAACAACTGTGAGCAGGAACATAGCAAGGTGGAGAAGAACCTTTGTTGTTGTCTGGAAAATAGTTCTGGATTTGTTCTGATGACGTTGCAAACAGTGGGAAATTCTGCTGGGTGTCTGTGTGAAGGATTTGGCCCTGAAATCTCAGCAGAATCGTAATGCATGTAACTGAGGAAGGTTGTGCTGGTTTTGAATTTGCATCTAATTTTTATATTCAAGTGGGGCTAGAGTTTGCGCAATACAAGCTAAGCTGTATCTGAAATGTGTTCTAAAACCAGCTTTGCTTCTTACATGTTTTCCCATCACAAATTCACAGAATCACAGGATGGTTGAGGTAGGAAGGGACTTCTGGAGGTCATCTGCTCAATGTACCCTGCTCAAGCAGAGCCACCTAGAGCTGCTTGTCCAGGAATTGCATCTTTAGTTTCAGAGCAAAGAGGGAGATTATGCAGCTGTAGAAATGGAAAAAAGACATTTGGCTGACTTTACTTTCCCGCTTTCCATCAGGTGATCAGGTTTGGGTGCAGAGGCGAGGTGCTGGCTGTGTCCTGATGCCAGTTTCCAGGTGGAGTGCCAAGAAATCAAGAACGATGCTCTTGTCTGGATTGAAAAGATGCATCTAATACTAATTTGTCTGAAAAAATAAAAGAGAAATGTAGCAGCTAATTAAGATAAAGTCATTCTATTTAAGACCAGGGTGAAACTGTGACAGTACCAGAGTGAAGGAGGGCTCAATTTTCCCTTATTGCATCAAAAACAGATCTTTTTGTGCTTTCAAGACTCATTAGGGTACACGAGCAGATTTGTGAAAGTGTAAGCAACCTCTTGTTTGACCTTGCATTTTCTTTTCATACTTAACTATGCTTAGCTTTAAAATATTTCTGTAAAAATTAAAAAGTGCAGTCATCACTTGGTACTTTGCTAATATGGATTTCTAGAGAGTCATTTGATGGATTGACCTTGGCTTGCCTGCCAGTTAGTTGCCCACCCAACTGCTCTCTTGCTTCCTGTCCTCAACAGAAGGGAGGAAAAGTAGGATGAAAAAACTTGATAATTGAGGCTGGATGAGGAGATCACTTGCCAATTGCTCTTGTTAAATTAAAATGGAGTTGGGTGGTGATAAGCAAAGACAAAGCCCATGCTTTTTTCCTAGGCTCTGTTTCACTTCTTCATTCCCAACTCCTCTACCTCCTCACTACACCTTTACATATTTTTCTTCTCTTCTATTTTTAGGAGGGGTAAGAAGCACAGTATAATTCTGAGGACCCAGCTGTCGGTGAGAGTCCATGCCTGCATTGGTAAGTGAAGACCCACATGCCTGAAAAAGAGAATGAATAAATAAAATCAATTTCCAAGAAGGAAATCTGGGGTGTGTGAATTAGGCTTGCTGTGTTCCAAGTTAAGGATAATGGCCAGTAATTTGATTTCTTTGTTGTGTTTGTTTGTGTGCTAAAATTAGGTTATGCTGATTACATTACCCTTAAAGTATATTAAACAGCCCAGGGAAGGTATAGCATTTGACAGTGAAGTGTGACGGTTGGAGGTGCTTTGGGAAATCTTGGATTGTCTCTCTTGCCCCAGCTTTTGTGTGTATCTGAAAAAGACTGTTCTGAATTGGGACGGGAATCTGAAGAATTGTTGGCTGCCAGCTAACTACTGCATTTTTAATAGCATGTAACATTTATTACTTCACATCTTGTAGATCTTGGCTACGTATTTGTCGTTATCACAGTGTCAGTGCCTTAAAAACCCTGGTTAAGACAATGCTGTCATGAGGAAAAGTCTAATGAAAGCCACAACGTGCGTGTCATAAGGGCTTTAAGGTTGCATACATGGAGGCTGATGTGCTGTGATGATGTTAATATGTTCTCCAGCATTCTGCAGTGCAGCATGTTTTGCTGAGTGTTAGTGGCAAAGCTAATGCTCATGTTCTGGTGATATGATGATAGATGTTACAGGTGGCTGGTTTAAATTAAAAAAAAAAAAATTCCTATATGTATGTGCCACAGTTGCCTGTTTTGTTTTCAACTTCTCCATAGTAGATTCAACACCCTAATATGTTTAGCTCATAGTTGGTCTTGCTTCAAGAGTACATAGCTGGAGCATTGGAATATAGACTTTCCTTAAAAGGAGGAGGAGAAAGACCAAGTTTTTTACTCTTTCTGCAGTGCTGTTGGAGGATTCAGGTTCTAAATACAACTAAACTTCTTTCCCCTGCCCCCAGGATGTGTTATGAAACGGCCTTTCTAGGAATTTGGACTGAGCATAAGCAACCTACAGAATTCTTTGCATACCTCCCATTGAGAGCAATCTTTAGGCTGCTGTACACAGGAACAGATTCTCCTCCACTACCATTGACTTGAAGTACAGTAGAGCAAGCCTACGCGTTAAGTATGAGAGGAAAACAGAGACGCTGCAAAGTCTAGGCTGATGTTATAAATGTGAATGAAATTAAGAACAGCTTGGAGAAGCTTGTTCTTACTGGGTCGGTGGATATCTTTGGCAAAACAGACCAGTGCGGCAAGACAAGATTTCATGTGTTTCCTGGACTGAAGTTTTATAAAAACATTTTTCATGTAAAAATTTTTGTCCAGAGTACAGCCATCAAGGAATTTGAGCACATCAGGTTCTGAGCTTCTATGTATGGTTGCTTTGTTATCTGTTTGCATTTGAGCTCACTGTGGGCAATTAGGTTTATTACTGTGCATGTATTTTAATTGTTCCTTTATGAAAGTGTGTTCATTTGTCAGGTGCTGTTACTCTGTGGCAGCAGTGATGCGTTCAACAGTAAGTACAGTGGAAATCAGGCTGCAGAACTTGAGTCCAGATTTCAGACTCCTACAGCAGAGGTGTGTTTGGATATGGGCTTTTGGCTTGGCTCATTATAGGCAGAAAAGCCAAATGCAAGATCTGGTTCTAATTTCCAGCCCCCCTGCTGAAGTTTAGATTTTTAGGATAAGTTTTTGTTTCAGCCTGTAGTTTGATGTAATGTAGTTTCTTTTCTCTTCTTCATTTTTTCATTTCTACATATCAAATGTATCTTATTGTTGGGATGCAATAGTTTGAGAGAGTCAGGGACTCTCTGCAGTTCTTACTACTGGCCTCATTTGGTGAACCTGTGCCTGGCAGTTAAACTTTTCATAGAGCAGCAGGGTTTTTTCACTGACACAGTGGGTACTTTTCTTCATCTTGCGTGTACTTTCACATCAGCTGCCTGTTAATGTCTTTTTTTGAAATATAAGCATTAGGTTATGAGGTTAAGAGATGTGTTGCATATTTGGAGCAGAAGCCAGGATCTGGAGCAGTCTGAGATGGTGTTATGTGGAATAAAACCACTTTGCTTTGGCTATTTTCTTTCAGTCTTCACAATATCCTTGGAACTCACTGTAGTTAGCAATATTACTGACTCTGAAAAGTCACCTATAGGAACCTAGGACTGTTTATGAGAAGATGTGGCTTGTTCTGTAGTGCCCTTACTGCAGAGCTTCCTGTCATCCTTGCATTCGAGGTTTTACTTTGCTCCGAAAAGCCAAGAGGCGTAAAGAAATAGCTTTCCTGTCATAAAATCTCCCATTTGAAAGTTGGACCAATATTTTTTGCCTTCTCCCTAGCATGTACTTTTAAATTGTGGGAAATACACAAGTGTTTATGTTCAGATGTCCAGATAAAGTTTCCCATCATTACTGACTTCAAATCTCTGGGGAATTCATTGGGTTTTAATGTCGGAGGATGGATTGACTACAGGCCAATATTTTACGAATTTTAGGAAGCTTCAGCAAGTCCTGTGTCGAGTGGGGTGGGTTTTTTTTGTGCTTTTAAGCAGAGCAGGGAAGGAATAAAGCTTAAGAACTCGAGCGTGGAAGCTGTTAGTGCATGGTATTTTCTGCCCTATTGCATACAAGCCACTCTTAAGCATCTCACTCAGTTTAATGCATTAATACCCCCCCCCCCTTCATTTGAGTTCTTGTCATATGTTTAAACTAAGGACTCAGCATAGAGGAACAAGTTTTCTTTTAGATACCACTCTGTTTTCCCATTTTGTTTTGATCCTGATTAAATTATTAGGACTAATTAAAAGGTAGTTTGAAAAAATAAAATTTAAGTGGTTTCAATACAAACTGCAATATTTACAGTGTTCTTTTATATCAAAAAACTATTGCTGAGTCATAGAATCATAGAATGCTTTGTGTTGGAAGGGACCCCTAGAGGTCAAAAAAACCCAGTTTTGCTCACAGAACATAACCGATTGAAAATTTTAGATGTACTTTTGTACCTGTTTATGTTGAAAGACCTTAGTGGAGGAAGATCAATCCTTAAATCACATAGTGTCAATTGTTTTTTTCCCTCACAATCTGTCAAATTTAACCTTTTATTCAAATTATATTTACTGTGAGTTAATACCCTGTGGGAAAAAGGTTTTTTGTTATTTTTGGCAGCCATATCATATGACCTTCCTTGCTTGTATTTAGTTGTGTCTTAACGTGATTTTAATTTGTATGTATTTAACAATTACAGGGTTCAGCTGAAGCCTTGATAAAGTCCAATGTAAATGAGGATGTAGCTTTACAGGGAGAATAACAACAGTGCCAAAAACTTTTGTCTCTCAAACTACATGGAAGTTTTTAGTCAGAGCAACTCTGATAGTCAAGTTTTACAGCTCTTTAAAAGCTCCACTCTTCCTGGAGAGTGTTTTCGTTTATTCACTGTGTCCTTGCTTAGACATCTCTGTTTGCGGCTGCTGCTTCATTTGTCTGTTCATTGCTTCTTGGTGGTTTTCTCTCAAAATCTGTAGTGGTCACTGAGGGAAAAGGCACCTTTTGCTCTTACATATTTGGATGCAGTATTTAAAACATTTATGCCTGTGATCGGGACTCGGGAGTGTTGCTATCAATACTGAGAATGAGGTTTGGACAGGGAGCCATGACAGTGACTTAGAATGATTCTGCCAAAAGAAGTTTGACATATGCTTCAGGTGTTGATACAGTGTAACACAAGAAGAATGCAAATAACAAAGGTTGATGTAATTCTGAATTCATGTATTAGCCTGGGATTGCTCAGAGTACTGTAGCTTGGAAGGTGAGCAAATGTTGCAGGGTGTACTTTAAATTTTACTTCTCCTTTGTGTCAGTTTATTATTTAAAAAAAAAAAAAAGACAAAAAAACCAAACAAACCCCACATCTGAATTGTGTGGGGTGTTTTTTGTTTGTTTGTTTTTTTACTAGAAATATTTTTTATGGTTATAGCTCCTTCCTATATTTATGCAAAGTCTTTCTTTTATCTCTATAGATTGGAAATAGTAATTTGCATAGATATTTGTGTCTGTTAAGCTTCATAGCTTGAGACAGCTAAGTCCCTGAACAGTGTACAAGGATATTATTGCAAGAGTCTTGTTAAATGTATAATTTGGAATCATAGAATCCTTTAGGTTGGAAGAGACCTTTAAGATCAAGATCATCAAGTCCAACCATTAACCTAGCAGTGCCAAGTCCACCACTAAACCATGTCCCTAAGCGCCACATCTACACATTTTTTTAATACCTTCAGGGCTGGTGCCTCGCCCGCTTCCCTGGGCAGCCTGTTCCAGTGCTTGATTTAGCTTCATTACTAGTCATTATAACAATTTTATAATCCCGTTCTGTTGGTCTCTGCACATAGGCAGTTGCAGATTTACTGGGGCATGGGGCTCAAGTGATATATAGTGTGCCTGCCCTTCCCCATCCTTCCATGGGTGCTCGGTAGTGGATTGTTCCCAAGTGCGGGCTATAACATGTAGCACGGCAGCTGTTTTCTGGCCCTTGTTTTAGGGCATCTACTTTAACCAGCGTTATCACTGATAACCAAGCCTTTCCACACAGCACTCTGTTTTTTTGACATCCTCTCGCTCTTGATATCTTTTATGTAATGTAGCCATAAATATCTTCTTGAGCTCCTTTTGTTCTGGGATACCTGAAGGAAGCTGTAAGCTAGTTGTAACTAGGAGCCTAGTAGAAGCCAGCTGTTTTTATTTGTCCTTTAATGGCTGAAGTATGCAGCTAGTCCTTTTTTTCCATGTACAGTTTTCCCTTCTGTTTTCCATTTTGTGGACTTTTTGCATGTATTACAGAAGATATGATTAGGTCCTGCAACTGTTTATGCATATAAGCCTTCTGTTTAAGCTTTCTTGTAGGACCAGTTCCTCCGGGAGCTTGAGACGCAAGTCCCCAGTATACAACCACAATACTTTCCTAAAGACAAAGTCATGTCTCGAGTCAATAACTGTACCTGGTGCTTTATTACAGAGAAGTTAAGATACATGGACAGAAGTGGGGAAGAAATGTGATTTGTGATTTTTTAAATATAGTATCGATGTGTAGTTTGAGGTGGTTGAGTCACCATCCCTGGAGGTATTTAAGACAGGTAGATGAGGTGCTTAAGGACATGGTTTAGTAGTGGTTGGGCATGGTTGGACTCGATGATATTAAAGGTCCTTTCCAACCAAGGGATTCTGTTATTCTGTGAAAAACCTGAGTGATTCTGGATAAGGAAGTGTGTGAAACCACATTGTGTTTCATTCTCTGAGGGCAGAGTTAAGCTTGTGCCTACCACCAGTGTTACTGATACTGTCTCACTTGAGGTTCTTCTTCCTACAGTTATCGCTATCGTATTGGGTGGGTCTGGCATGTGTGTGTTTGCACTGTGCTGAGACCCAAGTAGAGTTCTCATAGCCATAGACATTGTGAAGCTCCTCTAGTTCGTACTTCAAAACTTTGTTTTGTTTTTCCTTTTTTAATGAATAGGTTATTGAATTTAAAGTAGCTTTTTTTTTCCCCTCCCCCTTTTTTTTGGGAGGCTCTGAATACACTGAGTCTAATTAATAAACTTTCCTAAAGAAAGCTTAGTTGTGGCAGTAGGTCCTATCTTTGAGCTCTTCATTTGGGCAAGCAGTGATTGATATGTTCAGATGAAAGTCTCCAGAAAGAGAGGTACTTTGGGTTGTTTAAAGGGCATTTTACAGTTTTCTGTTCAGTGTTAGGCATTCCTAATAGAAAACATTTTCAGTTTGAGAGAGGGAACATGTGGAGAGCATTAGCAGTTCAGCAAAACGTGCAACCGATTCGGATTTAATTTAAAGGGAACAAAAGAGGTGCCTTGAGAATTTGTCGGAAGCACTGTGGTTTTGCTTTCTTTGCACTGATGGTAATGGGGGGGGGGGGG
>JMFS01027901.1:0-15093 GCA_000699545.1 Podiceps cristatus | reverse complement strand
CACCCCCCACCCCCCTCCCCTTAGACGCGATAAGAGCCCTTTACCGTCGAAGTTCGTCGGCTGTGGAGAGAAAATTGAGGGAGCCCCTTCGTGATATTATGCCGTATATTTTGGTGGTGGTGGTGTGGCACAGAGGAAAACCAAAACCTAAATAAGTGAGACAAACCAGCCCGTGAGAGAGACTGCAAACCCTTCAGCTCACTGCAGTGCTGGCTGTCAAATTCAGTCAGGAGCCATTGATCGAGGTAACATCTTTCAAGTTCAAAATAAAGACCAGACTCACCACAAGGAGCCAGAGTGACCCCTTAAAGCAGGAGTACAGAAAAACTGCAGGTACCTTCTGGGGGGAAAAAAAAAAAAAAAGGCGTTAAATTGGTTTCCAAGGGAAGCAAAGCTTTTCTGACTGCACATACATGGGTGCGTGCTTCTCACCCATCTGAACCATGTTCCTCTTCCCTACCAGAAGTTTATTGCCTTGTGGCTGATTTTAGTGAAATTTGTCAAAGGTTTTAAAGATCTCAAACCTGAAGTTGCTAAGTATCAGCTTCAGGAATGTTGGTGTCCAAAATGCTCTGCCTGAACTGAAGCAAAGGCTACAGAGCGAATTCAAGCAGTATTAGAGAAAGGAAAATCCACACAGACGCAGGCTCTATAGATGCCTCATCATGACAAAACCTTCACCGTCTGCATCAGCCACAAACCACAGATCTGCGGGAGGCTAGACTGCAGTCAAAGAATTACTTGCATGCTGCAGGGACCACGTCCAAGTGAAATATGTATAAACTGAGCCATCGTGAGCTGTTCCTGTTCCTGTCATTACACAGGTAGATACTTTGGTTTCTATTAGGTATGTGGTTTTTTGCTTGTTTGTTTTGGTGGGTTTGTTTGTTTGTTTTTAGTATGCTTTTGCTAAGGAGTGTGTGGTTTTGGTAAATTTCTGGCTTGGCCTGGCCTACAGCACAGAGGAAACCTCTAGCTGCTTATACAGAGGGAAAATCCAAACTAGATCCAGTCATGTCAGTCTACACGTGCATCGGGAAGAGCCTGGAAGGTATCCCATTGTTCCGTTCCACTCATTTTTCCCTTCAGATTTCATTCACTGAAGTGACAAGTATCTAGGCAATACCTCACTCCAGTGCTATCTTTTTGGACACAGGGAACACAGCACTAGAGTGTCAATAGTCTTGAGTCGTAAGCAGGATGAACAGGAAGGAGATATCTTATAATGGAGGAAGCAATAAGTCAAAGATGAAACAGTTGAAAATATTATATCTGACTATTTTCCCAAGGCAATAATGATTGCCGCTTCTTAAAAGACAGCTTAGATAATGTGCTTGGATGTGGTTGGGATGATTTAACTGTCTGAACTGTGACGATCTTCACTGTAGAGATAAGAATTCATAAAAAGGAAAAAAGATAATTAAGAATAAATGTATTTGAATACAAATAACTAAAGTGGAACTTGGAACTGTGTCATTCCAGTAAAAACAAAACAAAATTAGGAGGTTTTCCTGGTTGTTAGGATGAGGGACAAAATGGAATTGCGATATGGCAATTATTTATATTTTGAAAGGAAAGAAAAGTAAGCCAGCACTGTGGAAATGAGTCCTAAAAGAAAGAGTAAGATTTGCTTTCCTCAGATTTTAAACCAAACAGGCACGCTTCTTGTAGTTGTAGAAAGATATACCTTCAGCAGAGTCCAAAAGCAAGAAGCTCTTCTCCACATAGAGCCTCACTAGAGCATTGGTCAATGTGCATGGCACGCATGACGGTATGGGCAATGGTAGGGGCAAAATGTGTGTTCTCATCCAGAGGGAGAAAGAAGCATGGTGCTAGGTGTAGGATGATCCAGGTAAGGCTGGAAGGAGACCATCTAGGACAGGTTCCTGAGAAGATGAAGATGGAACGTAATCCTGGACTTGTGTTGCTAGATCACAGTTTAAGGGAGGATAAAACATGGTAAGGATCGTGTCAGTTTTAAGAAGGGCCTCTTGGTGTAATGCAGACCGTTTGTCATGGTACTTTAACCCCTGCCTGATGACGGTTAGGCTCAATGTGTTGGGTCTTTGCTTTTAGTTGAACCTGATTAAGCCTTTGCTACTGAACTGAACTGCTGTTCACTTGAACACTGAGTTTTCCTGAGCTATGCTATTGCTGTCACAGCTTTTCAGACAGTGATACCAGCCTGTCCAGGACAACAATAAGAGCAACGGGGGTAATGGTGAGCCTGGTCCTGGTCTATGTCTACTTGCAACTCAAGACAGTATTGGGTATAGTGAGGCCTACAGCCAGCAGCCTTATTTCTAAGAACAAAGCAGCTGAATTTTCTAACTGGAGGGTTATTGCCATCAATTTATACTTCTTCCTATACCAATCTAGTCATGAAGGCTTTCCCTGGTAAGGTGTGTTGTCTGCATACGACCAGATGTTACTGCCAATGCCGTTTCCAGAAAAGACTCCTGCTGACAAATTAAGTTCACTGTGAAGTCTCTCATGTTGAGGTCTTCTCTGCAAGCCCAGCAGAAGAGTTTCCTCAGTTCTTCAACCTCCTAATGACTGCACTTTGTATACATCATAAAATCAAGAAATTTATAATTCATGCTGGAGGTATAAGAACATTCGCTGTTTCTAGGCAAGGAAAAACTAGTTCAATTATTAAGAAGCCTCAGTGCTTATTATGAAGCAGTGCTATATTAGAGGGAAAACAAAAAAAAATATCCATGTTAAAACATGTCTTGGGTATGACATCAATGTTGTGTTCAAGTTGTCTTGGTGTCCTGAATATGAATTTCAAGCTTTACTTTTAATAAATTTACTTCAAGTATAGGTTTACCTCCAAACATCCTAGATTCATAACACTAATTTGGAGATGTTATATACTTCTGTGATGCTTTTTAGCTTTATTTTCTCACTGATCTTCTAAAAATAATTTCTTGCTAATACTGTTTGTTTGTTTGTTTGTTTGTTTGTTTTCCCTTACTACTATGGTAGGAACAGTGGCTTCTCATTTGGATATAATTAATATTCAATACATTGCCCGTATAATTTCCTACATGTATTACATGTTTGTTTCCTACAGGTCTGCTGAGGTTTGAACAACATTTGTCTGTTAAAGAGCATGAAGTGATCTTGAAAGATTTCTTCACAGTTCATTATTAGCTTTTCATTTTACTTGCAGCTTTCATTGGAAAATTGATAATATTGCCAGGTTATGATACAATACAGATAATATTGCTGTAATCAGTAATATAAGCAGTTGAGAGTATTGCATTTCAGATGATGCTGTTTGGTTTTGTATTTTAGCAGGGGTGTGCATGTATGTGGGTTTTTTTAGATTAATGCCGTAGTCATGTTAGTTTATCTGCCCGTGTACACAGATATTTCATTTCAGTATCAGATGTTACTGAAGGACTTAACATGGATTTAGCTAAGTCACCACTCATCTAGTGGGAAAAAAAAAGGAGAAACTAAGTACATGATCTATGTCTAAATATTGGTTAAATCTTATGAAGAAATATCAAAGAATTAAGAGTGTTCCTCAGTTTGTATGATAGCTTTCAAGGAAGCAAGAAAATAGTGCTTGAGACCTTCCTTTTCTTACTGAAGTTCACACCTACTAAAATAGTAATACAGCAGATCTAGAAGGGGACATGAGTCCAAAAGAAAATATTACTGTACATAGTAACACTATCAGTTAAGGAAAAAATGGGTCAAGTGAGACAAATCTAATAGCTTTTTTTTTCCATTATGATTAAATTGATTAATGACAGAATGAAATATAAGAGAATATAAAGTAGGTGGCCTAGAACATAAAAGCACTGCCAGTATGTCATGAAAATCACTTGTGTCATTCTTTAATTTCATTCTTATAGAAAACAAAAAAAAAAAATTCTGTTTCCTCTGATAGTGTCCTTGGTGGTCGCAACAGGGTTTTATACAGTTTTGAAGAAACTTCTGATACATTATATGTCTGTATGGATTTAAAAAAAAAAAAAAAAAGTCTCTTTACCGGTATAACAGAGAACAGGAATGAAATTCCTCACACACACCCACCCCACCACCCCAATCTATGGAATATAATTTGATGTAGAATTACCTCTTATTGTGATATAAGTTTTGGTATGCAGGTGCAGGTCACATTAATCCTCAAGATTTTTCTTAACAAAAGGCTATTAATTGGCTGACATTTAATCCTTCAGTAGTAACAAACTGAACTAATCATGTTGTGATTAGAAACCCGTTCAAATGCCATTTGCAGCACGTCAATGCCACAATATAATACTATATAGCATGCTACTCTTACATACTTACAAAGGTAATACCTGATGTGTCTTGTCTATGTCTTATGGTAATTGTTGGTAAAGATTAATTTTTAGTGCCTGCCTTCATGGTTGTTTTGTACTTTTATTTGGAAATTTGTATTGAAGAACTACTCTGCTAATAAATAGCCCAACAGGATCTTCTTAGAAAAATTTAGATTGAATTCTCAACAATCGCTTCATACTGACTGTATGTGCCTGGAGACAAAGGTGACATCATTTTCTTCTCAGTAGCCATGTAACATTATGCAGTCCTGACATATGATTTGTTGAGGACTATTTGTAATTTTTCAGAACGTAATTATTGTACTGTAATGGTTTGCTAAAACAATGTTGATTTACAGCCTCCTCCTGTTAATTTAGTAATGCTCATACGTTTGACCATTGACCATAGAATTAATTTACTCCAGGTTATAGTCATTACTCTTCAAGTAAGAAAATCCTTTTCAGATACAACTCAAACAGTATGAAGAAACCAATAACATGTCTGTTAAGGAATAATTTCTAATAGCATGAAGTTTAAGTACTTTGTGGTAGTTTTCAAAGGCAACTTGTCAGGTGGCAAATGAATTATAAAGAACCTTTCACTGGAATGATCTTACTCAGTTTTTAATTGGAGTTGCTGAAAACTGGGTTGTACAAAATACTTCAAAATTAAAAGCTCAGTCCTGCCAGAACAGAAGAAATAGACCATATGACCTAAGAGTTTTTTGCTAAAATTACAGTCTAATTTGCCAATATTTTACTTTTCAGCTAATGAGAAAATCTAACAGTTCCTGTTGCAGAAGCAATTTCAGCAAACATTACATTGATATTTGCCTGTATTTAACTACTTGCAAAGATACGGTTCTTTTTCATATTTGCTTCAGATTGAGCTTTTGCCGGGCTTTTTTAAAGTTTTTTTTAGAATGACTGATAAACATGAAATAGATGGGTTTTTTTCTCAGCATCTTTTTTCCTCTTACTGATTTTATATCAGAGAAATACAACTTTGTAACATAGATCATCATGCAAAAATTGTCATTGGAGTGCCATGAGGAAAAACATATGAGATTAATTAAAATATCTAGTGATTCAAATTTATAGAACAGAAACAAAAGATAAGCAGCAGAGATTTAAAAAAAAAAATAAAATAAAAAATTTGAAACTGTTCACCACCAGAGTGGACAGTTTGCAAGATTAAGAAATAATATTTCAAAACTCAAATAGAGGTGTATTTGGATTGCTGTATTTTGGAGTTCTGTGGTAACTACCTGCTAATTCATACACTGTAATATTCTAAAATTTTATTATATCAAGAAGCAGATGATTATGAAGAAATTCATTGAAGTGTAATTACTGTAATCTTCAAAATAACTGCCAAGAGCTAGTTGGTAATCCTAGTTATTGAGCTACGAATTGTGAAGGAAAGATATGCTATGACTTTATACTAGCCAAATTAAATGTTCTGTTCGATAACACCTCAGTCTACTACTAATAATGTCTCTCAAAAGCCTTTCCATCCCCAGATTTCAGTTCAGAGAGGTAATAATTTTAGTTGTACATACTGCACAGACTGGTTTTGTGTTGTCCTAGGTAGACAGGGAGAGGTAGGCTTAACCCCAAAATATTTATGACCAGTCTTTCCCCCCATGACATACCTGCAGGAGAAACTTAATGCTTGGCTCCACTTATACAGGAAAGTGAATTATATGAATCTCAAGGAATTATGTTTCTCTTCTGGACTGTTTGCTTGTAAGTCATGTTGAACTGTTTGGTTCTGTTTTCTCCAAGATATTATTGTACTGGGGAAATAAAATTCAAATGGCAACTTCAGATCCACATTTTAAAAAAAAAATTATAATTTTATATACCTTCTTTCTGTGTGGCTGGATCCTTCTTGTGAATTCTGATCTCCTCCCTCACTGTCTCACTACATACAAATCATTATACATCAAGATGCAACACAAATATTAATTAGTTTATTATCTCCTTGCCTTTATGAGACTGGAAAATATTTCTTATCTCTGTTGCACTAAATCTCTGTTGAAGCTGGATTATTTTAGTACTTCAGGAAAAAAAATGGGCAGTTTTTTAGGAGTGTAGAACATGGAAGAAGGACAAGTCTGCAGAAAACACAACTCGAACTCTGGTTGGTCCCACATCCGCTGTGGTGGAGCTGCAGCAAAGCAAGTGTAGATGTGACTCATTTCCCTCTGCCCTGGAGTGAACCAGTTCAGGCTGTGGGATAGCTGGGATTCCCAGCCTCTCAGAAATTACCTCCCCAGCACCTGAGGTGGGAGGGAAGGCTTGTTCCATCCTGTTGGCATCTTGTCTGCATTGTTTTACACATAAAAGTGGTGTAACAAAGACTGGGGTGTAACAGAGACTGCCTTTCTTTGCACCGTGTAGCCTAGTAACACTATTTTAGGCTTTGGGGCTTGATAGAGAGGGGGAGAAAATATAGTATTGAAAGCAACTTTTAAGAGTTTCATGTTCAACATCCACAGTATGAGTTTTTTTACTTTTACTTTTTAAAGTGCCCATAAGTAGGTGGATGCTTGGAAAATAGGACAGCATGATGAGAATGAGTGTTAATATTAAACATGCTTTATATGCAGTAGCTTTGCATAAACTTGTATTTCAAAAATTACTTTTTTCTTCCTCTAGTTTATAGGAGTCATGTGATATATTAGCATAATCAGTTTTTCTTAAGTCCAGTTTGGAAACCCCTTATTTATAAACTGTTGGTTTTTTTTTTTTGTTTTTTTTTTTTAATTATCTGTCCCTCTATGGGTAAATTTGCATATATTCAAGAAATGGCCTGATCATTTTTAAAAGCCCATCAGAAGAGAGGGAGAGATGCTCAGACAGTAATGCTTTTGCACGTTCAGCCTCTTGTAGCAAACAGAACCCAGTGGAACCTGGCTATGAAGCTCTGGGTAGCACTGATCCATTTTGGAGGGTACATAGTAACATCTTAATATACTTTTTATTGGAAAATAAAAGCGAAATAATTTTCTGTCAGAATATATAATGTATGAATGACTGCTTTTGAGACACTGATACATAAATTATAGATAGCCTTTCAGATTCTGCACTATGTATTATTAATTAAAAACTGAAGATCTTCATCTACATCCAAGTTACACCCTGATATCTAGGCCACTGGAGAACATATTATAGCATTGTGGACTATATAAGCCAGACAGAATGCGATGAAAAGCTGCCTTTTTACTGTTTATGGGTAACATTTCAGTGCACAAAATGCCCAGAACATTCTCCTATTACAGCAGGGTTTTTTGTTTTATGAAGAGGAGGCATGAACAAGAATGATGCTGATGTTATATTTTCCTTCACACACACACACAAACCAAAAAAAAAAAAAAAAAAAGAAGGGAGAAATATTTGTATCATGCTTTGCCTGGATTATATAATTTCCCACATGGCACAATGGGGAAGGTTTCTCTTCCTGTCCTCACTCCCTCTTCCCATCCCCTCTCTTTACAATAGATTTCACTGTTGTTTGATGGGTGCTGCATTTGCCTGTTAGATTCTTTCTCACTTACAAGTTTAGAGGGCAAATGATGAAAACAATTAAAATTACCTCATATTCTTAATAGCTGAGCTGCTAAAGTAAAATCAAAGAGATAAATACATTGCAAAGCACGTAATCCCAGCAAGCCACAGTCAGCATCAATTCCTTTTATGTGAAAATGGAAACAGTTTATCATAGATGGCTGAGATGTTGGTTAGTGATTGTAGATTCAGATTGGAGAATGTGCTCCGGAAATGTCCATTGCTTGTTTCTTGTCATCTGAGGAGGATGTGCTATAATTGACAAATAGCCTTGAATTCAATGTGTAAGGCAAAGTACAATAAAAGCTAGTATCTGGCACATGCCTGCTATCACAAATTTAACAGTAATCAGAATATGTCTGCCCAATTCTGCACTTTGAATTTTTTTTTAATACTTTTACATGGAGACCTACAGATGGTTGTGTGTTTGTTTACATTCAGTGAATCAGTTGTAACTTCTACAGTAATACATGTTTTTGTAGTTTTTCATTTTTGCTGGAAGAATTGTTCATACTGGGACTGTTACAGAGAAGCGCTATGAATCTCATGCAAAAGGCAGACAATATGAATGAAGAGAAATGCAAGCTACAAAACCCAGACTAGAATGAGAGCTTCATACATACTACAGCTGCTGCACTGGAAACAGAGAAATCATTCTTTGGGGAATGAACCTCCCTCAGAACCTGTACAGATCTGAGGTGGTGTCTCAGGAACCAGATCTTGTCACAGCTTCCTTAAGCAAAGTTTCCAAAGACTCCAGGGGAATTATCACAGCAAGACTCAACTCTCATGTGCATACATGATAAATTAAAATAAAAACTGATGTCTTTAAGGATTTCACCCAGGGAAACTCCTCTCAGGCAGTGAGAGTAACAACCATATACTTTATTTTAGTGATGAGAAGGTAAAATAGGTGCCATCTGCTCACGATCCAAACAAATATTTTTTCCCCCCATCATCTAGCACTCTTCTGCTTGGAAGTAGCTGCTTTACGGAGCTCCTTGTTATATGCAGGCATCTTGTGTATGAATTGGAGTCCACCTACCAAACAGCCCTCGTGGATATTTGAATGAGTTATTTTCCGATGAATAATCTCCCTACATTTCCTTGCAGACTAAATGAAAAAGGAAGGAAGAGTTTGGCAGGGGGATGATTCTGTTGGCCTGTCATGGGGTAGCTGCAGGGTTTTATAGGTTCATTTTCCTTAGAGAAGGAGCTGATTCAGCAGTTGCTGTTGTGGTTTATGCCGATGGCGGTCTGCCCATGCAATCAGCACAGTCAGAGCAAAGTAATCACCCTATAATGCTACTTCAATTGACTTTTAACCTTGACCTCCAATGTACCCATGTTTGGCTGCTTTGCAGTGATTGACAACAGAAGGCCCCTACCTAGGCAAAAAAGCAGAATTTCCAAGGCCTCCACAGATCAAGGACAATAGTTTTCTCCCTCCGTCGCTGTTCTCCTCCCCTCTGTTTCACCTTCTTTACTGCTGCTTCCTTCTTACGCCTTCTATAGGAACTGGTAGGTCATGACCTACCAGTGTTGGCCTACCCTGAGTGTTGCGGTACATTGCAGCGTGCAGAGTCAGAGCAAGCTCTAGTGGACCAGGACATGGATGTATGAATGACTCAGGGAAAAGAGCATAATATGGGCTACACCAAAGTGAAAAAGTATGTGGCATTGTAGGGGAAAGGAAACCACTGACCTTTTTCTATTCCCAGGTTCTGAGAAGCCCACGTTGCCAGTAGCTGTTCTCGTCATACCCTGCGAGTAACTCTCAGGGGCACAGTGAGTGATTTGGAGCTACCCCACTGAGTCATCATTCACCAAAAGTGACTTTCACTAAATAGTTCTCATGCAGCTTCTAGCTAAACAGAGTGTTATCAAGGTCAAAAATTCTGCAGATCTGAAGACTGATGGAAACACATCCGAAGTTACAGTACTTAGAAATAAAATCTTGGGAAGTGAGATTGAATCTGGGATATTGAGTTTAGGACAAGGCCTTAGATATGCACGATAGAAAGCATCTGTCACCTTTATTTCAAAATTCTGATGCTAACTCCTATCAGGGACAATGTTCTGGACTGGATGTCCAAAAAGTCAAATACAGAATTACAGTATCCTTTACTGCTTCTCTGTGCTCTAGGGGAGAACAGAAGTCAGCTTTTCTCCCTTACCAGTGATACATCATATGTTCTTCCAATACTTCATATATGCAGGAATACATACATGTATTCCTGAAAGTAAGAGTCATATAACGGAACCATATTTCTCAACCCACCTACTTTAGTATCCTATAAGCAAACAGTTTATACAATTTGCAGTCTCATGTGCAGAGTTTTATGGTGCATGTGCCAATGCACAATCAAAGGATTCAGGCAGTGCTGACTTTCCCCTGCTTCAGAATAAACTGTACTCTGCTTTCCGATAGTACAATGCCATTCTGTGGGGCTTGCCTTTTAAAGATACTGTTTCAAAACCGGTTTTTGGAAATAACTATTGTGGCAGCAGGATGTTGAGCGGTGTGTGGGCTGTGTGGAAGTGGCTCGGAGATGTGAAACTCCAGCATCGTGGCTCATAGGGGTTATTGGAGACCAAGCAAGTAATGCAGTAAAAGCTACAAAGCGAAGGCAGGCAGTTGCTGACTTTTATAGTGTAGAAAACAATTGTTCCTCTGAGCCCTTTCACCCATTATGTTTGTGAAGAACAGGGAAGATGAAACAGATGCACAGCAACTGTATGCAGTATTGTGTATTTTAAATCCTCAAAGCTAGAGACAGGTTTTTATCACCAGAATTAGAATTATGGTGCACATTGAGGAGCCATTTAGTCAGATATTTTTTGTCTCTGGTTGTGGCTAGTCCTGCTTTAAGAGAAAGAATAATAACTATTGTTGCAGTAGACAGCCTAGGTGGAAGCTATGGTGCAATGTCTGTTTCCTAGTGTTTGTCTAAAGCAACTAGAAATGAAAGCTTTAACTTAAAAAGCCAGGCAATAGTAAACCTAAAACCAATGTCATTCTTGTGTTCCAGACAACTGTTCTTTCTGGAGTTTTGGTGTGCTTTATTGATTATTCTTTTTCTCTCCTTTTGAAACCGATTTAGTTAACCAAGTCCACTGAAAACAGTGGAAAGATTCTTGTTGCTGTTAGTGGATGTTGGATCACTGCTTTAGACCTGTAGCTGGCTTTAGATGCGGAAGGACGCAAAAATAAATAATGAAATGTAAACATATACATGTGTGTATGTGTTAAAAATGCTTATACACACACATATGTACATATACATATGCACATATATATATGTATAAAATCTTCCTTAAAACATTTCTGAAACAATCGCGTAGAATAAATGGTGTCTGCAGAATAATGGTTTTAGTGGTAATCATTTGTCCCGCTTTAATTGCTCTGCTGTTCATGAATAATTTGGTGCATTTCTTGCCAGCTAAACTCACGTCGCACCGCACATACTACCTATTTCATATCCAGGCCACACTTGTTTGGGCAATACCTTGAAATTATTATAGGGCCTTGTAATGGGTTGTTTTCCTCCTATATCTTTGATTATAAAGAACAGGACAGTTCAGAATTGAAATACATTAGAGTTTTTTCCTATTTTAGTTGACTCCTTCTAAGTAGTTTTATATATTTGTTTTCTTCTTTGTAAAGTGTCAGTGCTTATGTACATGACAGATTAATGTGTATCTATGGACACTGCATAAATGTGATGTACATATATGCAAACGGGATTTTTGGTTACACATACTGATTTTATGCGTCTCTCCTGTTTATTCTCTAAAAATTGCAGAGAAAAAAGTTTGGGGTTAGGCAGTTAGAATTATGTATATGGTAGACGATTATGTTTAAGTGGAGATCTAAAAATGAGAATGCATGAATATTATAAATATTAGCCATATTTTTAAATGAATAGATATAACACTCCTTCCCACATCCAAAGCTGCCACTTTTAATTTGAAAGAAAAGTGATACCTTTATGAAGCACACACATGCATCTCCTTTGCTGAGTTACCTCCTTATTCAGTGAAGATTGCATTCTCTCCATTTTCCATTCCAATTAAATTGTAAGGAAAAACTCCTATATTTTTTTAAATACAGCAGGTCACAAGTGGTGTGAAGGGCTTAAACTTAAAGAGTTTATCTCTCTGACTTAAAGAGTCAGAAATTCCAACCCAAGTCCCGAGCTACCAGGACAATTTGGAATGTGTAACTACTGCAGGCCTCAGAAAATAATCCGATTATTCAGACATTGCAGGTAACAAAGAATATTAAATTGAAGCTCCACATTAATAAGTTTTAAAATTAACTTCTTGCTGTTTTTTCCTGTTTGAAAAATGCTGCTTTTTATATAAGTAAGTGGGTTGCATGGCTGTAGCAAGGCAGGTGGGTACAGAGCATTGCTTATGGTGTATGTTATGTGGGACACTGTGACATAACATTTCAGTGTCTTAGTGCAGGTGAGAACAAAAGGATCCTCTAAAACATACTAAAAGTGCAAAGAAGCAGCTGGGTGAAGAGAAATGAATGCCTCACTGTAAAGTGGCCATGATGCCAGATCCCAAATGCACAGGCTTGTATTCAGGTGGTTTAGGGCCCTTAAAATACTTCCTTTACTGCCTTCAGAGCACTTTTATTTCTTGGATTAGGAAAGCAGTTTTTTTTTCTCTGAGTCAAAGCTTTTGTTTGATCTGAACAGTATGAGGTCTTCCAATGCAACAGCTAAAATGCTCAGTGCAAACCCCATGCCTTCCTTCTTTTGTTTTCTGTAAAGTTTTTGAGTGCTTTTCTTCCATTTGTAACTTGGCCACTTGAAATGTCCATCAGAAGAGTCAGAAGGAAAAAGTCCAAGAAATCCTGTGTGGTGTTCATCACCCCTCTGAGGCTCTGAAACCTGGATTGCTTTGGGTAGAACATGGTCCATGTGGTTATCCTTGCTGTATCAGTCCTGCATCACCACCTCCAACAATGAAAACTGAAAATCGAACAGGCAGAGAGGCAACCCACAGCATGTGTCTGGCCCCAACGAATCACATGAAACTTAAAATGTACATGAGCCGTTTGATTCTTCCTAATTACTTGCTAATCCTGGATGCTCTTAGGGGTAAATCAGAACTGCACTGTGCAGAAGCTTCAGTTTCTTTCGAACTCAGAACTGAGATTCTCATGGACTCTACTGACTGCAGTACTTGACCCATAAGAAAAAATATCAAATACTGTGAGATTTTCCAGTAACACAGCAAATTGGCCAAGTTGCAGAAGCAATTAAACTGAGGCTGTTCTAGTCACTGCATAAGGGATGTCCTGTAGTTTGGATGATGTAATACTGGACTTTTTTTTTTTTATCTTTTTTTTTTTTTTTTATATTAGAAGCTTTTTAGCTCTCTATACTACTCCTTATGCCAATCTATGCTGTTGTAGGTGGTGAGAAATGGTAGAAATATGCTTGAAATGATAGTTTCCCAACAGATTGAAACTCATAACTGACAAACTGGCCCAATTATAGGGGCTATTTCTTCAAAAGTGTAGAAATGGGAAACCAAACTTCAAATTTTTATCACCTGTGGCAATTTTTCCAATTACCTGAGACATTTATAGTGTGAGCTGACATTGCGAAGGATATATAAAGGACTTGAGGACTTACAAAAATAGTGTAAGGAAGCACAATTTTGTGGTAGCCTACCAGTAACTGGAGTCAAAGGTGCGAGTGAAGACACATGGCTGTAGGATACCCCAGTACTTTCGTTCCCACTAATTGTCAGGCCCAAGACGTATATCTTTTGACTTCTGCTGCACAACCAATGGGTACTGCATTGAGCAGAAATCATATCCTGGATTTAGACCTCTAATGAGCTTAATTATCCTCTGTGACAAGCAGGGAAGGAGCATGTGGCCAACTATTCGTATTACATCTGTTGCAGTCAGCAAGAACAGTCATACTGGCACTGAAGTTGTAATTCAAGAAGCCAGCAGGCCTCTCCGGTGAGGTGTCACAAGCCACTAATAGTTTCACTGGTGGGTGTTGTGTAAGAGGTCAAAATCAAGATGCAGACATCTCACATACACATTGTCCATTTTGTTTCCTCTTTTACCACTGCTTGTAGTTTCTGGTCAGTTTGATTACCTAGAGTGAACCCTCTGCCATTTGTCTTCATTTCCCTTCCATCCTTCATCTGTTGCCCCCTTTTTCCACTTCCCTTTTGATGTTTCTTCATTCACACGTCTTGCAGGAAAACACAGTTACCATCATAACAGCATCATTGTTATTAGAGATATGTTTTCTTTGATCTTTTTCCAATAAAGTCATCACAGGAAATTTCTAATTTTTTCTGAAAGAGCATTCCATAAGTCTTACCACTTTCATAACATCAACTTGGCATTTCACAGGGTTGCTTGAGGAGAAATCACTGAATGTGTTTAGAATGGTATGACTATAAATATAAAATATACAAAGGACAGCAATATCTTCTTCAGAGGAGCAAATCTGACCAGTGAATGGTGAAAGTTGTAGTTTATTCTCAAAGCATGCTCAGTTTTCTTGTGTAGAATAATCAGAAGTAAATTTTTGCATTCATAAAGACATTTGTTGAAGCAATATCAAGTATTTAGAGAAATACAAGTCTGTTGCTGTGTTTCTTTTTCTTTATATCCGTATTGTCCATGCTTGTGCCAATACAAAATGAGATAATTCCGTTTCTGAAATTAGTTCCACTGTAGGCAGATTAGGCCCCACGCAGACAGAACAGAAACAGGAATATGATAGAATTATCATTATAAATTATTCCTTTCCTATTTTGCTCAGTTTATATGAAACTGAACTACTTAGCTCTTTATTGTCCCCTTTCTCATGTGATTACTGCAACTTTTTTAAATGTCTTAATTCACTTTGAATAGTTTCCTATCTTTTCCACATTGAAGCCGCAAAATAATGTCACATGAAGCCCGGGTTCTATGTGAAACGTTTCTGTGGAACCTAGTAAAGACTTTATTTATCCTCTTCATTTTCTCTATAAATAATACAGCCATTTTTAATTTTGTCAATCTTACTGTCTTTCTGCAGTTTTTGAAGTTGTGCAGACTCCCTCTGGTGGCCAACTACCACTGGCCAGCCTAGAAATATTTTTAGTAAAAGGGAGGTAGAACACAGGAATTTGACAGAGAGATTAGTTCTTATATTTGGCTTTTTATTTATGTGCTTATCAT